>JABUQX010014933.1:0-14076 GCA_015478945.1 Trachelipus rathkii
GCAGTAAGAAAATCTACCCTAGAGCTTCACAGAACCATGACAAACCCTCACGTGGTATCTCGTCAAATGTGGGGTTCATCCCTGGCCCATGGTGGGCACAATCATACCCAATCGCAAACTCCTCTACTCCTGTTATGCACCTTTCTTCTCGCCTCTGCTCAAACTCTAATTTCTCTCCTCCAGGCATTTCTTTTCTGACTCAATCCACTTTTTTCTTAGGTCTCTCAGCCAGTTGATTCCCAGCATACTCACCACTCATCACATCTGTTTAACCAACCGAAACTATCATCCATCCTTTTCACATGATCAAACCATCTTCAAATGTACTTATATTTATTCTCTCATTTACTGCTTTCTTCAAACCACACAACTTCCCTAATACGTATCATTCCTCATTTTATAATTCTTCTCATACCTAACACTCTCTTAAGATTGTCCATCAGACACATTCGAACTTTTAGCATTCTATACCTCTTGATTCAGATCATAGTCATTAGTCTCAACTACTATACATTAACAGCAGGTAATTAACATGCCCTCATGTTAAGATGGTATCGCGCTCATGACTTAATCCCTTTACATCCTCAACAATTTAATTTTCAAGCACCTTCCTGCATCACAACTTTCCTAACTAATCTTTATCATCTGTTTCGCCTTTCATTCAACAATATATCCTAAAATTATTTATAAATCAAATTTGCTCTTGTTTGCTTATTTATTATATATGGATTCCCACTGAGGACTATCCTCACTCACAACCATGACACTTACTCTTCTATTCAACACCATCCTTTGACCACCCCAGCCTTCTAATCTTTCAAATATGAATAACCAGGGAGACATAACACATTCCCTGCCTCACTCCTCTAATAATATTAAACCAATCACTTACGATCTATTATCTTGCACATTCTTCACTATCATCATATATACTTGATTTCATCAGGCTCTTACCACCAAATGCCATATATCAGCTAATAATTGTCATACGAGCTTCCGCTATTATTCCAATCAAATACGCGCTGTTTGGAAATCCATAAAACCTTACAATTTAATTTTTCTCTTCTCCCTTTTTCCCAATCATTTGTTTCGATGTAAAAGATTTGATTCACACATCTCCTACCACACTCTTAAACGCACCTAGTTCTTCACCAAGTAGTCCTTCAGTTATATATCTTCCCTACAACACTCAATAAACAATTTCCCCTATAATAGCTACAGTTACCTTATCCCCCCTTACCCTTATGTAAGGGTACTATTAATGCTCTCCTCCAATCCCTCGGAACCATAACCTCCATAAACGCTTTGTTTACACAACTTTCAATTGCACCACTCACCACTCACATATATATATATATATATATATATATATATATATATATATATATATATATATATATATATATATATATATATATATATATATAATATTTATATATATAATATTATATATAAATATATAATATTATATATATATATATATATATATATATATATATATATATATGCGTAATATATATATAAATTATAATATATATAATATAATATATATATTATATATATATATATATATTATATATATATTATATATGAGTATATATATATATATATATATAACAATATCAGTGGACTCCATTTTTTTTTCTTAATCAGGATGTCACGTGACAAGTTTACTTAAAAAGAAATACAGTAGAAGAAGAAAAAATACTTGAGTGATACTTTTTGGAGTTTTAATACAGTACTTTAAATACAATATGCAGTATGTATGCACTCACACACACACACACAAATATATTTATAGAAAATATTTAAGTCTTGCGCAATTAATTGCCAGACCTTTTAAATAAACTCTATATATATTATATATAATATATTTATATAATACACACCCATATATTATATATAATATATATATATATATATATATATATATATATAGAAAAAATTTAAGTCTTGCGCAATTAATTGCCAGACCTTTTACGTAAACTCTCACAATGAAAGCTTTGATTTAAAGAAAGTTAATTTCTTTATTAGTTTGAGTATACGCTCACATTTTTCATAAAAGGAAATGTTTCATGAAATTTGCTATTTTTAGGGTATGCTCAAATCACGTAGTGATTATGCCTCAAAAAAAACAATTTATGCTTTGATTTTCCTAGGTCTAATTTAGGTTACCCGATTAGAAAATCCTTACGAATGAGCAAAAAACCTTCCTTTTGAATTTGCACAATAAATGTTACCCAAACTTTTATTTGGTTAGAAAACTAGTTTCATGGCTTCATTCGAAATCAAGATATTCATGAAATTGCGGCCTTTAAACTTTAAAATTTTTTAATACAAAAAAGCCATATATGAATCGAAATTAAGATTTTCATGAAATTGCGGCTCTTAAGTTTCAAAATTCTTCAATACAAAAAAGCCAATATGAATTTCGCAAATATATTACAACTTATTATGAAAGAGAGAACTATGTTGAAAGGGGAGTTCTAACAACTTTTATTTAAGTTAAAAGAAATCCCAATGCAAAATATACCTTCAACTTTATTCAAGAGAAAATATTCTTTAAACTTTGTGAGGATAAATCCAAACATATCATTTTGATACAAATTTTATTGACATATTTACACTTTTATGAATTTTTTCTTCTTCCTTTACTGACCACGATCGAGTCACGTGACTCCTCGTGGAGGAATTTTACTCTAATATTTAAGTCTTTATCAGTGACTCAATTTTACTGTTTTACAATACTGTGGTCAAAAAATTTAAATGACCAAAATTTTGACAATTTAATAATAAATTTTCACACACTCCGGGCAGAGGATTGCTTCATAAATTGGAAGCAATACAAAACCTTTCAGTTTGGAATGTGCTCTAACTTTACTTAGATTAGCTGTGTGCTTGCGCTTCCTTCTAAATTTTAAAAGAATATTTTTTTTTTTTGCTTCTCTTTTTTTATTTTAAAAAACAAACCTAATTTTACTTAAAATTTACCCTATAACCTAAAATCTAACTTAATTTTTACTTTAATTCTAAATTTTACTTATTTTTTACTAGAGGGTCTGGCCAGTTTATCTCTCATAAAACTGCTTTGTTTAAGGCAGCTTTTTTATGAGGTCTTATTAATTTGAATTTTTTTAATTAATTATTATTATTATTATTATTATTATATTATTATTATTAGTATAATTACTGTTAATATTTCGAAAATATTAACGTATTATTTAGAATTACGCTTAGAAGAACCAGGTCTGTTGCTGTTGTTGTCATCCTGTACAGGTGTTACATTGTTAACAAAACCTCCTGTATTTAATTCGAGGGGGTAAAGGTTGCTGATGGAATGCAACCCTACTTTACCAGAACCGGTTTTTAATTTTACTGATCTGATGTTATTATCGTGACCTATTATCACATCCAACACTCTGCCCAATTTCCAAAATGGACGTGGTTTATTGCTGTCTTTTATGAGAACCACATCTCCCACCTTTACTTTATCTTCCCAAATACCTTGAAACAAGTGCTATACCCGCTCCTGAGACTTAGGAGATACTCCTCATGACACAAACGGACTGAACTCTCATAGAGTCATTTTGCTTACGAGGGTAGAATCCAGGCACCTCCTTGTTGGGTGCACTGCCCATCTGATATTCTATATAAAAATTACTTTTAAATATTAATTTTACTATTGACACTATACTTTCAAAAACAATTGGCATTATTGCCTCCAACTCAGAGGTATCAGATCTATAGGTTAGGGTCTGGAATTGATGGCATTTTCTATTCAGACAGGGTGGTAAGAAGCTCAAAATAGGTTACTTTGCTCTTTCCAACAGCTTTATACAGACACTGTTGTCTAACTTTTATTAACCTTTCCAATGGCGCCTTGCCAGGAGAAAAAGAGTTATATTTTTTATATTGTTGGATTCTGATTTTTATCGAAACTCTTCCTTGAAAGCATTGTACTAAAGGCTCTTCTATTTTTTGCCACCCTTATTAAAACAGTATAATACATTTGTCCACTATATATGTTGATGGTATACTAAAATTTGTTACAGAACTTTTGAAAGCTAGAAAGAAAGTCAGATGTGTTCATGGAAGGTACCAGTTCTAAGTGTACAGCTCTGATGTTTAAGCAAGTGAAAATTAAGATGTACATTTTCTGTAACTTTGAGGTGGTGTTTTTGACATATATATGAGAGGTGAAATCAATACCTGTGTGTTGGTTAAGGTTTTAGGAGATTCAATGTGTGTTTTCTAGTATGGTCAGTGAAACGTGGGTACCTGTAAGAAGGAGCATGGTACTTCTTGCATGTAATGCATTCCAATAATACAGATCTTACAGCAGCTCACCTTAGTTATCCACACACCTGATTTTTGATGTAATAAAGAGTTAGTCACCAATTGCCAAGAGTGCTTTCTGCTCTGGGATATTTAATAAATAAGCAATGTAAGCCATTGATTTCTACCCATTAAAAATAGATAGCTTGTTCATCAGCTAATAAGAAGAGCCTTCTTATTAAACTCCTGCCTTTGCTTCTTAAAATTGGCCTTTATCGTCAAGGAAAAGATTTAAGTTTAAAACTAAAGTAGAAATTTTGAGTCTTTCAAGGAAGTTACTTTTACCTTCTGTTTATATCATTCAAAAAGTTAATTTCATTAGCAAAGGATAATTGATTTATTTTAAGCCAATACCTTACAGACTTGCTGGATAATCAACATTTATTTAATTTTACTAGCCATTTAAAATCCAGGCATGGGATTCTAAGACTTTTTCATAGCAGAATGATTACTTACATCAAAATACTAATACTGTATTTTCTACTATATTACATTTACCATTAATAGAGGTAAAGATTCCTGTGGTACACTCAACAATGGATACTTTGGCCAACTGTCTAAATCATTAGTTAACCAAACAGGACCATGATACCACAAAGCAAATATTTCCTTATACTTTTTAAAAGTTAAACCCCTAGTTAAAAAATCACCAGGATTTTCTGCTGTATTTACATACTTATAATACACAGTTACTTTATATTTGTTACTGATGGAAGTGATTAAGCCATCCATTTCATTTATTCTATTTTTTAAAAACTTCGATTTTACTTTAGTTTGTCTGGTTAATAACCAGCTCAAAACTACTTGTGAATCCACAGAATATTAATGAATTCAAAATAAATATTATTGTATGCTTCCAAAGTATTGGGTAAGCATTTTAAGGCCAAAATAACCCCCATCAGCTCCAGGAGCTACCTTGGCTTTAGCAAATATAAAGGATCTTTTGTTATCATCATCCACTCCATAACATACAAATCCATAAACACTATCAGAACTGTCACAAAAAAGATGCAAGCCATACTTATTCCCTTCAGAAAGAGCCCTCCTAGGTATTGCAATCGTATCCAGATGTTCACAGTTATTGCGTAATATATACCACTCTTTCAGTATCTCATCAGGCACTTTCTGATCCCAAGCCAACTTTTGCTGCCACACTTGTCTCATCAACAATTTACCCCTAACCAAAATAGGAAGAGCAAAGTTAAGAGGATTGAAAAGCTTGGAAATCTCAGACAACAATTGACGCTTAGTTGAAATACTCTCCAGATATTCTACTTTATTAATATGCATACAGTCAGTCACTACATTGAAACTATATCCCAAGATCTTTTCACAACAATTTGAATGCTCACAAAGGAGTTTTCGCTTGATTAACACGCCAAAGCATCGAACTGCGTATTCCAAGATCTTTCTATGATTACTCAAACTCTCACTTATACAGTCTCTCTTCTTCGCTATTTACGTATTAAGATATAGGAGTGAGTGCTACTCCACGCTCTCTCACTGTGTGTGTGGACTTGTAAAATGATTAAATTACCACATAGAAGCCTGAGGATAATATTTCAGTCAATCTATCATGTGGATACTTAAAAGCATGATATTTCATAAACTATAATGTTAATATAAATGGAAAGATTAAACCCAAATATTAAAGTGAGGTACCTATAAGCTTCTAATTGCCCATTGTTAAACCACAAGAAAGTAAACCTATTCATGTTCACTTCATTTTTTAACCTTATCATCAAAAACGCTTGTTTTACATCGCTTATGACAACAGTACGATTTGTCCTGAACACTAGTAGTAGATTTAAAAGTGAATTCATGAGGTCATAACCACTGTAAGCAGCCTCATTCAAAGATGGAAGAGTTTTATAACTTTTCAGAGAACAATTAAAAACTGGTCTTATTTTAGTGGTTACTTGTTCTGATTGCCTTATTATAGGACGATGAGGAATGAATTTATATTTACAAATATCTGAAGGATTATTAAAATTTATATTTACTTGTTAAAATTATTTTATCATTCAATTGACCCTCAAAACTTTATTATATTCATTTATTAAATTATTTTGAGTTAATTTATCAAACACTCTATTAGCTATATTTCAAGATATTTTAAAATTATTGGGAACCAATTCTATTTTATCTTGATACCAAGGAAGGCTTACATGATAATGGTTGTCTTTGAAAATCATATTCTGATTAAATAATTGAACTTGACATTTATCTACAGTGTTCAGAATGTCCTCGTCCTGTTTGATGCCTAGGGACTCCATGCTAAACAAATTTTCCAATAGCTACATTGTCAATATCAGAATCTAAAAACTGCTTAATGGGATTAAAATAACTCTTGGATGGTTCCAACACAAAATACACTTGTGTATTTAGCCTCCTGTTGTTACATACAGAATCATTTATTTTAATTATGGCATTATTTGTTTCAACTTTTGACTGTAACAAAATTATTGACTTTTTTACTCTTTCTGGTTTCAACCAAACACACAATTTGTTCTCTACTTAAAAAATTATAAATATTACCTATTGGAATTAATTTATTATTACCAATATGTAAACAATGACCACTTGCAAAAGGGACAGTTTGAAAAGATGGAAACAAGTCTATTATTTCTATTCCAAGCAAGACATCTACTTTAATGTGACTATTTACATGAGAATTATTAAAATTACTATCAGCAAAATTTAAACCATTAAGTTTCATATTATTTATAACATCTGAAATGCCATTTACTTTATAATTTATATTTAATTCATCATCTATAAGAAAAGGAATGAAAACTATTCTTTTAAATACTCTAACCCCAATTAATGTTTGATGAAACTTTTTAATTTTAGAACCTATAAATGTTTGAACCTCATACTCTATTATAGGAAGACTATTTATATTAGATATTAACTTTTCAGCTGCTTCTCTTGATATATAAGACCTACTAGAAGCTTACAAGGAAACCTCATTTTATTATTGTTACCAAAACACTGTGCTTGAGGATGGTTGCCTGCACATTATACACATAACTCCAACTCCTTAACTCTATTAATTCTGCTTTCAAAATTGTTATATACAGGGACATAGTTTCTAATTGAATTGTGGCCCAGAACCATAATTTTACACCTTTTTCTCAACCTCTTTTTACTTTTACCTGAGGTTTGAAAATTGGCTAAAGAATGCTGTTTTACTTGTAGCATTATTTTGTGAGTTTTTTCTTTTTGAGGAGTGACAGGTGTAATTTAACTTTTTGAGTTTGAGTTAGGAGAAGAGATATGTTTCCTTTATCAGGAAGAACTAGTACATATTAAAGCCTTTATTATATCCTGATAATTTCAGGAACTTCATTGTATGTTCAGGATAAATATGACCTATTTTCTTATCAGGGTTTTCAGAAAAATTTTAGGATGCTTTTTACCACTTATGTTGACAACAAAACACCAGTCTGGACTCTTTGAGATGGTAAAATCCAATTTATGCACTATAAGATCATAAATAATAGCCCTGATTTTATTTAATGCCTTTTTTAAAGATATAAAATCTTTATCATATTTGGATTCTATATTAATAGCTATCAATGAGGCAAACAAGTCATTTGTTATAGTAGTTACATCCAAATATTCAGTTTTTAACAATTCTAAAGCTACTTTATAATGTTCTGGTATGATAGATAAATGAGAAACAATACTTAAGGGATAGTCCCTCAAGAAGCTTAAAAGGTACATTAATTTAATAGAGTTAGGGTTATTGCCAACTATATTCATAAACTGATTTAAAAAAACTTGAAAACTAATTTTATTCAAATCCCCATCAAATATAGCACAACTCATGGTAGGCAACTTTACATTAGTAGTATGATCAATACTGTTTAAGGCTTCTACAAAACTATCAGAAATTGTAGGTTCTGTTTTAGCAGCCTGTTTACTTTCAATATAATCATTAAAACCACTCACCTTAAGTTCTAAATTAAAATGATATTCACTCTGGTTCTCTAATTCTGATTCCATAGTAATACCTTCAATTTCATGGTTCATTAAAATTTCTATCATTTTATTATCCAATTCTTTTATTTTTAATACCAAAGAATTAATCTCATTTAATTGTAATTTACAAAAATTAATGCCTAAAGAGTCATTATCCTTCAAAGTACTCATTTTATTATATATAAATGTAATACGTGACTTTAGCGTGGAACGCTTTTTCTTATAAGTACTAAAATTTTCCATTTTATTCAAAAATTCTTTATTCAAAAATATTTTCTTACAAAATTACTTAAATTATGTTAATAAAAAGAATTAAAAACATTTAAAGGCCCACAACTACTCTAGGCCTTCTTAAACGTGCGTGCAAAAAACCAAGTTTCTATCCGCTGCTATATCGGATGCATCCTAGACGCAAAAAAACTGGAGTAACAACTACTCTAGCCTTCTTAAACGACGCGGCAAAAAACTAAGTTTCTACTCTGGGGTCCCTAACTTAAGAACACAAATTTTAGAAAAATTGCATTATTTAAACAAATTTCATTACGAAAACGCAACCACACAGCTTTATTAATAATACTGTACATTAATTAAGAAAATATTATTAAGTATATTATTACAAAAAATAAGTCACAATAAGTAAGGTTCACTGAACTAGTAATTAGGCTAGTTTGTTTACAAACGAAAAAATATCGATATTGAACAAGAGCGATATTAATCGATATTGAACAAGAGCGATATTAATCGATATTAAACGATTAATCAATATTAAAATTATCGATTCGATTTATTAATTGAAACCTCCTATTATAATTATTAGGCCCTATGTGATCTAACAATCTTACGACTTGTGGCGCAATCTTTAGCGCATGCGCCATGCCACTTTTTGAAATTGTTTAAGTTTTAAAACTTTTCAATAGTTTAAATCTTCACTAAATCACTTTAATTATTGAAATGAAAATAAACTTTCCACTTGAAGAATAAGTTTTAAAACTTTTCAATAGTTTAAATCTTCACTAAATCAATTTAATTATTAAGGCAAATAAACTTTTCACTTGATGAATCACTTTGATGAAAAATAATTAAACTTTCACTTTGATAACGATCGTAGAGATCGAAATACATTTTCAAATATGTTAAAAAGTTAAGTCTTTTTATTAACTCATTTTCAAATAATGTTACGTACATTATTAAACATTTTCAAATATATCAAAAAATTTGTTTTTTTTTTATAGTAGCGGCTCTTGTCACCACTGATCTATTATTTAGTTTCTTTCCACTAAATTTATAAAAAATATTATACTATATTTACCTTAAATGTTCTGCTTAATGATGTAGAATTAAGTTACTTGCCAGATTAGCTTCTCGGAGGTACCTCCTTGGAGATGATTTTAGAATACATTTAAGTACTTTCTATAATTAATAGCCGATTTAATTGTTATTACAGTCAGATAGGAAACTTCAACTTTGAAAATGCTTCTTTTCAATAACAAGGACAACTTTATCCTTTTGAGTAACTTGAAAAATTAACTTTATTATTGACAGTTATATAGTTCAAATTTACAGGCTTTTCTATAGCCATGATCGTATATACATTAAATAATTAGCACAATACTGCATGCAACTATTAATAAAAATGAACCACACTTATTGGAAAGTTAAGGAACACAGAATATTGGATATGTGTTCACTTGTTACACACTGACGGAATACTGAAGAATACTCAATACTGTTCTTCCTTTACTGACCATGATCGAGTCACGTGACTCCTTGCAGAGGAATTTTACTGTAATATTTAAGTCTTATTTTTACTAAAATTTATGTGCTATATTGCGTGGCAAAAATTTAATGACCAAAATTTTTCACAATATATATATATATTATATATATATATATAATAGAATATATATCTACCCGATAACTATCATACGATATACAGTGAACATTACAAACCAACGTGAGCTATATCTCTCATCTATCTGGTCACATATAGCACCGTCAATAATCTTCTCGCGTATATACTATATTATATATATATAATACCTTAAATATATATAGGACATTTTTACAACAAATATATATCTAAAAATACCTTGAGTTATAAATTATATATATATATATATATAATTATATATATATATATATTAGGGATGTGCGAAATATTCGGTAAGTATTCTGCCAAAATACCGAATATTCGATATTTGGCTTTTTGCCGAACTATTCAGGCTGAATATTGAGCTTTATAAACAATAAATTACATCAACACAAGGGAAAGTTATTTCAATTTAAAATTGAAATTTTAGAAACTTATTTTCAAAAAAATAAAATATAGCCAAATTTTGTAGCCCAATATGGCGAAAATCATTGTCATTTGTCAGATCCTATAAGGGCCTTTTGAATTTTTCCAAGTATTTCTACAAAAATAGATTCAATTTAATGATTACGGATAATGGACCAACATGGAGCTGGTATAAGGGAGAGTGCTTGCTATCAATTTCATGTTTTATTCACATGTTGCTTCTATGCATTCACGATTAAATATTATGTCAGAAGTCTGTTTAAGATATTTTATTTACTTGCAGAAGCATATCCTCTCATTTTCACCATTTAGCAATGGCAGCTGCAAAGCATAAAACTTTACAGATGCAGCTGAGTGTCAAACAGCATAAATTAATTCAAGACGTTTCTCACCTCTGGACAGAACTTATGATATTACTTAAAAGATGTTTGAACAAAATTTCCCCTATTCCATATACGGCTGCTGAATGCAATCAGAAAATGTTGACTGATTTTCAGTGGCAAAAAATTATTCCATTTACTTGAGCCATTCTGACATCACTAAAACAAGCATTAAACGTTGAAGTAACAGTCGCCCAAGTGATCGCTTCCAGAAATCAATAAATCTATTATTATAAATTAACATTTAAAACAGGGTTCACACTTTCTGGAAGTTTCAGGGAAAGTCAGGGAAAAGAAATTGGTCAGGGAAAGTCAGGGAAACGTTTTAGATATGCTGAAAGTCAGGGAAATTCCAAAACAGTCAGGGAAAATTTTACAATTTCAAACATATGAAAATGATCCATGGACCAAGTTGCTTATTTTTGATATATTATTTTGTATCTCGCCTTACTGTATAATTGTGGAATAAAGAGATGTATTGATAAGTGAATGAAAAAAGATGGGCGAGAATGACATTTCCATAAACTACTTCTATCTTTGTTCTTCTATTTTAGTTCACTATTACTACTATTCTTCCTATTCTGTTCGTAGAGGTTGTTCGCAAGTTCATCCTTTGATTGAAGGTGATTTGGGTATATGGATTGTGTTTTAGGACTGGTATGACTTATGACTTAATCGGTTTATATCTTTTTCTTTTTTAGGGATTAGGTACTTTTTTTGAGGTGTTTTTTTTTTTTGGAGGTTTGACAAGTGATTTTGGATTTTGTGCAGTTGAAGGTTATTTATTATTTATTATAAAATGACTTCAAACACAAAAAAACACCCAACGACCAGTGGTTGACGTCAAACTAACCCACAGTTTATCAGGTGGTTTGGGTAAAGGGACCTGATAGTTCCAAGGCATACCTGTACAAGATGTAAAGAGAACTTTGTCTATCTAACATGGGACCACCAAGCCGAAAATTCACTTCAAGGAGGGGAAAAACCATTTAGAAAAACACAAATCAAACTCGCAAGACAAACCATCACTGAAAAACTTTTTGAAAAAGTGTTCTAATAATACAAAAATTAGTGAAAGTGTGGCCACTGAAAATTATGCCATTCCATCAACTTCTAACATACTCAACCGATTGTAAATGGCCCTGAGTGTTCTATTAATAACCAACAAAATCAGTTTATCAGCCAGTTTGACCCAAGAACAAACAACGCCATTTCGCATTTCGCATATTATGCTCATTAAAGGTGGTGGATGATAAAATGTCTTTAAACTTGTGTGCAAAGATATAGGGGAAACATTAAATTAATGTTTCCAGATAGTGGTAGCTTCAAAATTTGAAATGGGGCCGATGAACCATTCTAAATTATGGTGATTTTTTTTTTTGTCAGACATTTATTTTTAAAGTTCACACCTCACGGGCATAGCCTATTCAAGGAGGGGAATTCTAGGTATTTGCTACCTAGGGTCCGAACTAGGATTCGAACCCGCGCCGTTGCCATGCGTCTGTAAATATGTGTTTAACCATGGACTTGCTCCCTATTTTTTTTAGAAAGCAAAGCACAATACACTTACTTTCAGTGAGCTCATTCTACCCTTGAATTTAAAATTCAAAAATTTTTGGATGGTGATTGTCTGTCTAAGAGACTTAATTAGTTTTTTCTTCTATAGTACGTGGGAATCAATGTTATGTGGAATTGTGGAAAATTAAATTAGACTGATATTTTCGCATGGAAATGCGACAGTGGAAGGAGGGTTTTCTAATAATTTAGCAATTTTAGTGGAGAATTCTGAAAGAACATAGTCTGATTTCTCAAAGAACAGTGCACAATGCTATAAGATCTCATGAAGTATTCATAAAGTTCCTATCACTCAATAAATGTTGACAAATGTAAAAGCTGCCCATAGGAGATATGAAGAACATCTCAAAGAGTCAAAACAAAACCAAGAAGAAGAATATAATAAAAAGATTGAAAAAAGAAAATTACCCATACAGATCTATAAACTTGAAGAGCAGAGAAAGATGTTAAAACTGAAAGCTTTGACAGAAGAAGACGCTATAAAATCAAAATTCAGATGCTTGAGAAGGAAAAGTTAACCTCTTCCCATTTGAACTTTTTTTTTTTTTTTTTTTTTTGTGTGATCACAGTGGACGTTATTCACCTAGTCCATTAATGTAAGCTTTTAATTTATTTCCTTTTTGTATAAATAAAACTGTTTACTTTTGGAAAAAATAAAAAAGGAGTGCGTTGGACGGCTATGGGGAAGGTATAGGCTGATTACTAAAAAAAATAAAATATTTTTTTAAATTCATCCATGATGATGAACAGTTTCTAAATAATTTTCAATATTTAAGTGCCTGGTTAAATAGGCTGCAATAATGATTAATAGATATTTTTATACGCCAAAAGTAACGAACACGGCTGGTCAGGGAAAATTTGGGCAGATTTGGTCAGGGAATGTCAGGGAAAGTCAGGGAAATCAAATTCAAAATTTCAGTGTGAACCCTGTAAAAGCAAAAGCTTCAGTGGAATAATTACACTCGTTGAAGAGCTTAAGAAATCAATAGAAAAAAAGACTTTCTAAGTTTCTATGTGATAAATCTTTGTATCTAGCAACTTTCTTAGATCTGCGATTCAAGCTAATTTTTCAACATGAATCAGTAAAAATATGGTAGTTGAGCATGGAAGGAAATGCATGAAAATTTAGCTCCTGACTCTCTGCTGACGATGATTCATAGTAGGGAAAGTGAAGCTGAAGTTCCATTTTCACTTCTTTAATTGATTGTTTTAAAAAGAAATTGTGCATCAAAATCGTCATACAGAAAGAAAGAGATGAAAAAAGAAATGTATAGTATTCTGATGATGGATTATTGTACATAAAAGTAAAGGGCTACATACGGGAATTACGTCAAGAAATAAAAACAAATATATAAGTTGCCTACTTTGACCAGTGAAGACATGATATTCCCTTCAATTGGTGGAAAAAAACACTGGAAATAGTTTCATGAATTGAAAAAACTAGCAATAAAATTAACCTTCAGCTCCACCGCTCAGTCAAAAAGTGAAAGAAATTAAACAGGA
>JABUQX010014934.1:7500-24939 GCA_015478945.1 Trachelipus rathkii
TTTGGATGCAGATATCAAAAAAAAAAATTTTTTATGGATTTTATAGATAATAATAAAAAAGTGACATTTTGCATATAATTTTCTTAATTTTCATCCGAATTGAACCAAACAAAGGGAAATATATGGCTTTGGATGAACTCTAAAACGTCGATTTGAAGGTTTCCTCAGTCTCTATATCTTTGTATTTAATGAACAAAAAAAAAGAAACCGGTTTCAAAATTTTGAATAGTTTGAATTTTGTCATTTTCGTAATTTCTGCTCTTCTACAAATAAAAATAATTGCAATTTGTTATTAAAATAACTAAAAAAATTATTTTAAAAAATTGCAATAATTAAAAATCTTTAATGTGACTTTTTCCCAATTAAATCGAAATTCAAATTTCTTTTCGAAAAATTTAAAATTATATTTTTATAAATTTTAATTATCGTGCCTTCAAAGAGGAAGTTCATTTTTCATCATTATCAGCTAGTATATAATATATATATATATATATATATATATATATCATATATATATAGTATATATATATACTATATATATATTATATATAGTAAAAATATATATATGTATCATCATAATTATATATATATATAGTATTTATACTGTATATAATTATATATATATATATTACTATATATATATATATATATCTATATAGTATATATATATATATATATATATAAAGTATTATATAGTATATATTATTATATAGGTATATATATATATATAATATATAGTTATATATATATATATAATATTATATATATAATATATATATAATATATATATATACATAATATAGGGTTTATATATATATATATATATAATATAATATATTATATATATATATATATATATATATATATAATATATATTATATATTATATTTATATTTATATACTATATATATAATATATATATTATTATAATATATTTTATATATATATATATATATATATATATACTATATATATTATAATATCATATATATATATATAAGAAACATGACAAATTTATTATATATATATAATTATATATATTTATAGATATAGTATATAGATATATATATATATATCTATATATATTATATATATTATATATATAATAATATATAATATATATATAATTAAATCATTTATATATAGATATATAATATATAATATATATTAAGTAAATCCACCTGCGGGTATATATACGATATTATATTAATATATATTCACTATATACGTAATATATTATATATATATATTTATAATATATATATATGTTATATATATATATATATATATATTATATATACTATATTATAAATATAATAAACATATATATTATATATATATATATATATATATATATATATAACATATATATCATACATCATCATCATCATCATCAATCATCAATCATCAATATAATCATCATCCACCTTCTTTCTCCAAGACTGGGGTGAGGTGCGTGACAAGCATCACTGGAAACAGAGAAGTAGAAGAAGTGAGTATGGACAGAAGTCGGCTCATGTCTAATTATCGAATCCAATTTAAGCTAAGTCAATTTTTTTTTCATAACTTACGTTTTCGAGCAAAATGTACAACAGAGCATGGTGACAGAAGCATGTTATTTTTTTTAAACAATGCAAAGTGAAAAATTAAATTATAATATAAAAATAAAGGTTAAAGTCTAGAGCGTATGTCACACAACGAAAGCTTGCGTTATTAGATGATTATTGGGCTGGGGAGACCAATAGAGGGTATTTGAAAAGCATTAGAACAGAAGAAAAAGACGAGTTATATGACAGTCTCAGGCAACGGATTTGGCTGGGAAAGCCCACGCTATAGCCCGCGTGCTGTCTGCACGGCATTCACTGGCATCATGTATCTACTCTATGGTATTGGTTAAATAAAAAAAAATAGTTGAACATGGAATAACATTCAAATTAAAACTTTAGGTACAATCGGACTTCAGATATTTCCCACCCACCTCTATTTAATCAAATATCGAAAGTGGCTTGGGTCCAAAATAATTTTTTTACTTCAAAAGGGCCCCGCCAACTTATTGCTTATAATAATAAACCTAGCTCAATTAAGTAAAATATATATATTATAATATAGTAATAATATATTATATATATACAATAATAAGGCTTATAATAATATAAGTTAAACTTATAATAGTATATAGGCTTCACGTAATATAAATATCATATCCGAATACATTTATTGGGTTTATGTATATAATAGTAATATATTCACGTTATTTAAATATATATTATATATAAGTATATATTTATAAGTATAAGTATATTTATAACATAAATGTATATTTATAAAGATATAAGTATACTATATAAAAGAATTATTCTTTTTTTGCCTTCGAGAAGGCCCGCCCACTTTTGCATATATATAATGATAATATATATAGTATATTACTATACTATATAGTATTAGTTATATATTATATTATATAAAAGATAATATATATATATATATATATATATATATATATATATATATATATGAATATAATGATATAGTATATAGACATTTTGTGCCATGGACCATTGAGGTTAGGAAGGGTAGTATTCTGTAGGTAGTATAATAAAGTCCTGATATAATCATTTGATGAATTAATAGATAGTATAAATATATATATATATTGTATATACTATATAGTTAGGAGGTCGTATTAGTAGTAATAGTATATTATTATATAAAGAGATGAGTAGGGTAGTACTAGGTAAGTAGGTATATATAATATGAACAGTTTATATATTGAAGGAAAGGAAAGGGAGGTTAATATTTGAGGATTTTGGAGCCCACATTTTTAGCGCGCCCACGCGCGTAAAAATGGTCATAAAACTTTCTTAAGTTTTCACGAAATTTTGATGGGGAAAAAAAGCAAAGACCGCGAGCCTTTTTTATTTTTCATTATCATATTCGTTTTTTTTTTTTTTTTGTCTGTAGTTCATTGTTTCGGCGTTTTTTATTTTTTTCCAACCTAATTTTTTGATATTTTTTTCGAAGTTTTTTTATTTTTGGAAAATTGTTGCTCAGCAATTAAAAAAATAAAAGTAGGTTTTGAAAATTCGACAATGCTGAGCACAATTTTTTCCCAACAAAAAACTTCTATCGTGCATTTTGTGGCGTAATAATAGATCCATCTATGTATATTTCAAATTTGAAGCTATTTCGAAAAAAATTGCAGAGTTTAATACGAAAAAATGTAAAAAATTAGGGGTTCGGAAAAAAATGAAAACGCCCGAAACCATGAACTACAGACCACAGAAAATCACCCGAAATGATAGTTCTAAGAGGCACGTTTCTCAACCTTTTAAGTCTCGCGACCCCCGAAAGCCAAAACGCATAAAGTTAGTCACATCGCGACCCAATATTACCCATATATATATATATATATATATATATATAAATATATATATATATATATATAATTAATAATAACTATATATATATATATATTTATATATTATATATATATATATATATATATTATAATATATATAATAATAATATATATTTAATATATATATATTATATATATTATAGTATATATATACTATATATATATAATATATATATTATATATATTAAAGTATATATTATAATATATATAATATATATATATATATATATATATAATATATATATTACAACTTGACACCGAACTTCTCAACGGGCAGAAAGCCCATCTCAAGGAAGGGGGTGTTGAACAGCACCAAAATATTCTCTAACGCAAATAACGCAGATGAAGGCACAGAGCCGCAGGCTTTAAAGTTGAGGGAGATTAAATTGAAGTAGGAAAACACAGATTTAAATATATATATATTATATATATATATATATATATATAATATATATATATATATATATATATATATAATAATATTATATATATATATATATATATATATATATATATATAAATTCAATATAAAAGATGCTTTTCGATGCATTAAGTATATAATTCTTATTTCATTAAATACTCAACTTTTTATAATAAAACTGTGGTAAACATTTGATTAATAAATATTTATTTTGTGAACCCACGCTCCACGTATATCGTCCGCGGCCCCCTTGGGGTCGCGACCCCCGGTTTGAAGAAAAACGCTGTTCTAGAGGTTTAATCCATTATAAGATTAGTTGTATGAAGTTAAATGTAAACAATCATAACAAAATTTCAAATAAGTAAAAAGATTGTGTGAAATGTTAGGGTTCAATAATCGTCGTAAAACATCAAAATATAAAAACTAAGAATAAATAACAAGGAAAACAAAAATATAAGAAAAGAGTATATATATATATATTATATATATATATATATATATTATATATATTATATATTATATATATATTATATATATAAATTATATTACCTATATTATATAATATATAATATATATCATTATATATATATATTTATATATATATTATATATAGAGAGAGAAGAGAGAGAGAAGAAGAGAGAGAGAGAGAGAGGAGAGAGAGAGAGAGAGAGAGAGAGAGAGAGAGTTTCCGGTATATTGTGACGTGACCAAAGAAAAGAAAAGAAATAAGTTTTATAAAATGTTTACTAGCAGCATTTTTTTTAACTTCCTCATATGTAAAGTTTCGAAGAGATATAGGGTTCTTTGTAATATCGGTAGTGATCTCTGATGGCTGCATTCTCTGGTTGAGAGATGTGGGATTAGCTTGAAAGGAAATTGCCATGTGCTTGAAGGCCGCATCATCAGCTTGTAGGCTAGTTGGAATTACATAATTGACGTTATAGTGGCCACATTTATTTATAAACCATGTCAGAGTTTCAGCTCATAGAAATGCTTTCTTTGGTTTTAAAAAAATGTGCCTATTGAGTTGCTATTGATAAAGGATACAAGATATTATATTGAGGAAGCGTTTTTGTTTACGATATTTCTAAAACGAAAGTGAAGAGCATTGGTACGAGGTGCAATGTAAAGACACATCGTTTGTAGGATATTTTAGGTTTTTTGACATATGCTATCGAAATGAAAAACTAGTTTATAAAAAATGTTAGTAGGAATAGGTTACAAATTTGAAAACTGTCGTAGAAAGGAGATTTCTTCATGAAAAACTTCCAATCAGAACAAATATGAAAGGCTCGTTTATGTGTTATATATATATATATATTTATATATATATTATATATATATATATATAGTTTATATATTATATATTTATATTATATATATTTTTATATATATAAATATATATATATAATATATTTATATATATATATATTAATATATATATATATATATATATAATATATATATTATTATATATATATATATATCTATTATATAATATACATATATATATATATTATATATATATTATATATATATATAATATTATATATATATATATATAATATATATATATATATATTATAATATATAATATATATATATAATATTATATATCTTAATATATATTGACTCAACTTTTCGAAAAATACTAAAAGCAAAATATAAAAAAAAACACAATCTCAGGAGCGGTACATAAAATTTGATACATCCCCACCACTGTACATCAATTGATAGTTTTTATGTATTTGAATTAATTATTTGCAGCGTTTGCTATTATTTCTGGTGTGGTTCAGACGTCAAAATATAAATATACAATTTGAAGATATGTTGAGAAAAGCTTGTAATTGCCATTTACCGTAAATATTGACGATCAGGTTTTTTAAAGCATCGGTAAATTCGCTATCTAGTTGTAAATATCGTTTTCACGATCTTTTATCACCTTTATTTGAGTGAGACAAATCGCGGAATTATTTAATTCAAAGATTAATACTCCATACCCTCATTGATGTCTCTCATCGAGTTAATATTATCATTACATGCGGTGCTGCGAATCCCACCTATATATGGAAAGAACACGAAAAGGTCTATTCCAACACGTATTTTTTGCTGGAGGCATTAATGTGTATTTCTTTTAGGACTCTAGACCATTTACTATCATCTCCTCTTCCTAATTCAGCTATATTAATGCTCATGAAGCTCATTCAGATAGTTGGCATCATATACAGGGATACCAATTTTGGTATATTGTCCTAACTGAGGGACCGAATTATTTCAGTCTAGATTCCTTGTACTATATTTTGGAAACTATCATTTTTACCGCACTCACTTTAAACTATTTAGAAAAATCTAAATTTTTTAACTTATGTATTCATTTAAATAAGTGATAAATATTAAATTATTTTAATTTATTTTATGTGAATATTATAACATCTCATTTATTATATAATGTATAAGAATATTAAAAGTCATTTGATTATAAAATATATGTTAAATAATTTTAATATAATGAGATTTTGTTTAAATCAAGAACTTTTTACTACATAATATTGAAATCATTATATTTATTGTATCGATTTATTAAGGAAGTCTTTCACATTTTTTTAATTAAATTATAGTTATAATATCTTTATTAATTAATATTTTGTTATAAATATATTATATTATTTAATCATTATATTATAAATTGTAAGTATCCTTGAAAAATTGGGAACAGATTAAACGAACATGTTATCTCTATTATTTTGTCTTCATCGCTTCGGAGGTAACTCTAGTTCAGGTATGAAATCTCATTTTAGATAATACATTGATTTTCACTCAAATTTAACCTTATTTCCTACTCATAACATTTTTTTATAAACTAGTTTCTTCTTTTCTCGATAACATATGCCAACCTAAATGTTCTACAAACAACAGCTGTATTTGACAATTAGGTACTGGGTTACCGAATGAACTAAATGGTGCGGTACACCAAATTTAGAAATATTGGAAATAAAAATGAAATTAATAATATTAATAATCTTTGTTACTTTAATCTAATATAGCAAACTTACATAATTGACACTTATTTAAAACAAAGAAAGCATTTTATGAGCATTGAAACTTCACTGATCATATATGGGTTTATTAAAATAAATGTGGCCTAATAATGGTATATGCTCATTAATATGTAACTCTCGAACTTATATGCATCAAGCTGATGAGCGGGTTCAAGCACATGGCATTCTTCAAGCAATTCACATCCTCATCAAGCAGAAGAAATGTATGCCAATGAGGAAAGTTTAAACATAGAGAATATCCATAACTGATATTACACGTTTAGATTGAATTCTCTTGATTTATACTTCTATTAGTGAAAATTTCATAACGAATAATAAGAGCATATAGTAATTGTATAATAATTTTTGTAACAATTTCTACTATAGGCTATAAGTATACAAACATATACTATTAAATCATAATTATCTTTTTATTCTATTTTTATACTATATTTATATTATTAGTCTATAATTATATATATATATAATACTATTTATACTAATATAAATTTATATATATTTAACCTATAATAGGGAACTTATATATATAATATATATATATAATACTACATCATATAATACTCTTTATATATCTATTCACTTCTCTTATCCTCTACATCTCATTTTCAGATAATATTTACTACTATATATAAATATATTATATATTATTTATTTATTTTGTTGAATTAACGATTCCAGAGAATTCTGTCAACGTTTATCTAGCGAACGTTTCACTTGGAACTATATATACGAGTCAACGTTAAAAAAGACCCATATCATGACTCTCCTTTATTTGCTATCACTTTATATTTTTATAGGGGGCTGGAAGCGATGTGGGGGACAGAGGGGGGGGGCGAAAGTCCCCCCCCGTGTTCCACTCCTATAGGCCGACCAGCACCGAAACTCTTTCCATCTGTTGCTATTTCCCTCGGGTACTCTTTAGTTAAAACATAAAATGGATTTCTTTTAAATCACGAATTTTTCTTTATTTTTTTATTTTTATCAACAAACTATATTTTTACTTGTTAATGTTTAAGTACTATAAACATTACAGATCAAATCGTCATTGCTGAAGAGTGGGCGATCTGAGATTTTTTGAACTTATTGCATCTAAATAGTATTTGTTATTCTCATTTTTTTTTACGGCAACAAATATATTTCTGACCATATCCACCATAATCTCATATTTTATTATACTTGCATTCTTGGAGAAACATCTAAATAAACATATTAGGTTTCCCTGTTTATTTAAAATACCGTTAGGTTTCCATCTACGAGTTAAGCTAGGCCACGGTATGGCTTAGGCTAATACTAGCCTACAACAGTCAATAAATTAATAATAATTTCAACGCATATTTTGTAAATTCGCGGTGGAGTTTTATAAAAATGCTAAAAGAAGTCTTTTTTTTATAAACTTAATAAAATAATAATGTCTATCGAAGGGAACTACAAATGTACTATATCCTCTAATAATAACTCGGAATTAAAATTTTCCCAAAGCATTTTTTTAACGGTAAAATCACCAAGCGGAATGCACTAGTATATACCTATTTTATTATATTACTTAAACTAACACGTAACCATATACTACATATATATATATTCTATATATATATATATATATATTAATAGTATATTTATATATATATATATATATATATAAATATATAATATATATATAATTTACTATATATATATATTATATAGTTATATATATATTTATATATATATATATATAATATATATATATTATATAAATATATATATATATATATAAATACATCAGGTCAGCATCACGAATAAGGCCAGGCATGTAACTAGAAAACTATAACACTTACACGAAAATAAATATCATTTCATTAATCAGAGACATTTTTACCCCCGAAATTAAAAAAAAATAAAAACAATAACGCTTTTTAAAAACAATTTAACAATTTGTTAAACATGTTAAAAAATTAAGTTTTTTGAGATTAATCGAAGTAGCTCTGCCTTACTCTGACTGGCAACACCAAAGGTGCCAATGTTTGATTTTTTTTTTAAAAACTAACGAATCCTCCGGGTAAACAAGCAACGATTGATCAGCAGTCGGGGTTCTCGGCTACCGGGGACGACGGGGGGATTCGTCCCCCCCTCTGTCCCCCGTTGGCTCAACCCCTAAAAGGATAAAAAAAAAAAATAAAAAAAAAAAATAAAAAAATAATATTTTCTCCATAGCGTAAAAATTGGTATTTGGCACATCAGAACTAACGGCAGCCAGGGTTTTTCAAAGGGTCAAATCGTCCAATCAAAGCGTACAAATGACGAGGTGTAGATTTTGGGCTAATATTTCTACGAATGTTTTAAATATACTTAGAATCAAAATAACTTTTTTTTTTATTTCTTCCATGAAATTACTTCCTGAAATAAAAAATGTTATTTATTTCTCCAGTAATGTTATAGTTTTTCTAGTTACTTGCTGAACTCTTTGGGATGCTCGGCTATATATATACTGTATATATATATACCTATTATTTTATATACTAATATATAATATATACTATATACTATATATATATATATATACTATAATATATATATATATATATATACTATATATATATTATATATACTATAATATATATATAATTATTATACTATATATAATATATATTATATTACTCATATTCACTATATTAATATACTTAAAATTTAAATAAATAAAAATAAAATATATACTATATATATAATTACTACTATCCTACTATATAATATATCTATACTGACTGTTATGTTTACGACTTCGTCAGTTTGATTTTTTTTTTTTTTTTTTTTTTTTTAATATTTTCTAAGTTTTTTATCAATATATTTAAGGGGTGCACGCGACTGATTCAAAATATATAGGACCAGTTACGTTTTACTACTCGGTAAAGTTTTTAATTTTTTATATTTTTTAATCTAAAGGAATACCCAAGGGTAAACCGCAAAAGATGGCAGGAGTCGCGGTTCTCGGCTTTCGGGGACACGACAGGGTAAGCACATCTCTCCCCCTCCGGGTAAGGGTGCTCGGAACTCTCCGCCTTTGGTATTTGGTGTCCGCGGGGGTTCCTCAGCCATCCCTATGGGGTATGGAAAACGTCCCCCTCTGTCCCGTCGGCTCGAGCCCCTAAGTTTTTTTACTATTAATCTTTTACATTTTTGTATTATAAGCTTTATACGCTGATTCCAATATGTAATTGGTTTTTCTGTAAGTGTCGTACTTTTCGAGATATTTCATTTATGAAAAAATATATATAGTTTTTTTTTTTTACATTTTGTAATAGGCTTTATACGCTGATTCCCAAATATGTAACTGGTTTTCTGTAAGTGTCGTACTTTCGAGATATTTCATTTTTAAAAATTTTATGGATTTAATGTGACTTTTTAAAATAATTATCTCTAAAATATTTTGAACTTTTGAATCATGTCCGTCACCACTGAAATTCATTGTTAGCATTACTATACTAGCTATATGTTAAAAAGCAAAACTGTATTGCGAGTCTTACAACATAACAGGGCCTAATATATATAATATACTCACTAATATATTATCTATATATATATATATCATCTATATATATATATATAATAATAAGTACTCTATATCATATATATATCTATATATATAGTATATATACGATCATGTCGTTATCGCCTCCACCTCCATATAAATATCGATTGCATGAATTCGAACCATTCGTCATAAAATTGACGTGAAATGCCCAAAGTCAATATTGAAAACTATTATTAAATCAGTTCGACGCTCTAAAAATAAAAAAAAAAATCAAATCTATGTAAACTAACAACCATAACTTTACTTAACTTATATGTAGTTTTAGATCTATCTAAACTAACTAAACTGTACATAACCTTTTTACTTAACGTATATATAATGTAATTTAATTTTTAATATTTATTTATTTCACTCTACATTATTAAAAAGAAAAAAAATAATAAAAAAACACGCATGTGCAACAATCTTTCAAGACTTTATTTGATTATGTAGATTTAAAAAAAATTGGCTTGAGCTTAACTGGAGGCGGGAAATCGACATGAGCCTTTTATGGATATATATTATATATTTATACTATATATATATATATTATAATATAAAATATATATTATATATATATATTATATATTATATATATATATATACTATATATATATATATATATAATATATGGTATATATTAAATATACTTGAAATATTCACATGTAACTAAAAAACTAGAACAGCTATATGAAAATAAATAACATTTTATTAATCAGGAGAATTTTATCTATGAAATTAAAAAAAAATACCGCTTTTGAAAAATTAAAATAGTTAAAAATGTTGCAAAAACTTGTATGTATTACCGTTTTCGAGAAACGAGAAAGCTGGAGTAGTTCCGGTGAGCACGCAAATGTGCAAATGTTGATTTTTTTTTCTTTTTTAATTAAAGAATATCATACGGTAAACAAAAACGATGGATAGAGTCGGGGTTTCTCGACCCTACCGGGGGACGAGGGGGGGAATTCGTCCCCCTTCTCTCCGTCGCTCGAACCCCCTAAAAAGGATATAAAAATGAAAAAATAACATTTTCTCACAAATGTAAAATTAAAATACTGTTTGGCAACTCTTGCTATCGTGAAAATGCAGCGATTCAAGGTCAATCCACTGTAATGCTTGCACATCTAGATTTACTCAGTATTTAAGTGTTAATTAACAAATATTAAGAAATAAAATAATTTTTTTTTTTTAAGTTTCATTGATGAAATTGCTTGCTAAAATCAAAAAGGTTATTTTTTTTTTCCTGTAGCTGTTATAATTTTTTTAGTTACATGCATGATGCTTTGGAGGCTGGCCTATAATTATATATATTATATATATATATATTTATATAATATATTAATATATTTATATATTATATATATATATATATATTAATTATATATATATATATATAAAATATTATTAATAATATTATAATTATATTATAATAATTCATTTATATATATATATATTCATCGTCTCAAACTCTGCAGTGAATTTTAAACAAAAAGAATTGTTAAATATAACAAAAAGAACAAATATGCAAAGAAAATTTGAAACTTTCATATTTAATTTTATAACTATATAAAAATAAACTAATTTTACCTTTTCACTTCTGGTAGCAACACTGAAGTAAAACTATAAAACACTGGCGACAAAGATTTTGGCGGCAAAACATTGAAGGTCATTTTATAGGTAACTTGGTGCCCTGATTCCGAATATGACTCCGTTTCCTAGATTGGCTTAGTTTTTTGGAAAAAAAAAAATTTTACAGGGAAAAATCAGGGTGGTCACAAAAAATACATTAATAACAACAATTTTATGTTAGGTTGTAACGTAATTCACAATAAAAAGCACGAAAGATATATATCATTGTTAATGAGTAAGTTAATAAAATGCTAATAGGTCAAAACATTCAATTCAGTACAATGAAATCACAATTAATGCATTACAAATCGGTGTCTATATGATTGTCTTCTGTGTGCAGAATGTGGACAATCACGTTGAAGGCTCCAACAATAGTCTGCCATAATGTGTGTATCCCATCTTCCTTGGTATCTTTCTTCCATCACTTTGATATCTTGATGGAACTTCTCCCCTTGTTCCTCACTATAAACCTAGATTTACCGGAAACCGTCTAAAGTGACTCTTGTGGATAAGTGAACTTTTACTGCTCATATTAGAATTCACATTTTTTGAGTCTGAGCATTTTTCTGTACGAGTTCAACATAGTTGGCAGATTTATGGTTGCCCAAAGTTCTGAACAACCAAGAGACAAAACCTTTCCAGGCAGATACTTCAATATCAGTCATGGAATTTTGAATTGTCATCCTTGATGATTTGGCGAATTTGAGGGCCCACTAAAGATTCCAGCTTTGAGTTCTCCATACTCAACCCTGGAAAAAATTGCAAATATATTTGAAACATCACCATTTTTGTCTAGGGCCCTAACAAATTGCCTCATCATCAGCCCTAGTTTGATGTGGAGTGGGGGGAAAAATAATTTTTCCCTTGTCAACCAGTGGTTGTATAATGATATTTGATGCACCTATAGTCATATTTTCCTAGCAGGCATACAACTTTTTCCAGTGGTCTTCTTTAGCCTACTATCCCACAAGCATATGAACAAGGGTACTTAGTATATCGCTTTGCTGGCCAAGTAAGATGTCGACCATCTTCAAATCAACTCATATAGACCACTGGTGTTCATTATATCCTAAGCTTCTGCAAGATTATTCTTATATTTTCATATTCCTCTTTCAGTTTTTTGTGTTGCGTGACCTATTGGAATCGATGCATAACTATTGGCATTGTCAATAAAACACACTCAAGCTTCTCGTTGAATATTAATAACCAATCGCCAATCTTCTGGTCGGTATTTAGGTAACCCCAATTGGAGTAGGAGTCCAGGGATGTTCCTACAGTATACTAGGTCTTCTTCTTCAATGAAAAATGGAGTACTACCTCTCTTGTCCGAAAAAAAAGTTATTTTACATTCGTCCTTGAGACAGTTCTTTTCACTTAGTCTAAATGCTAAAAGGTCAGAATCTTGCTTGGAGAGATTTAACTCTCGTAACTAAATCATTGATTCTTCCTGGAAGAACTGTGCTGTGTAAGAAGTACTTTCTCATATTCACACCACTATCTGCACGTGTGCACACCAAATCTGGATTATCTTTTCATTAAACATGCTAGGTCCCCTTGGGGAGTGTAGTGAACTGGGGATGGTTTGACATCGTCGAGTGTAGGTACAGTCGCTTGCTGATTCAATCCGGATACTCAAATTTTACGTTCTTGTAATGATTTTGATACCTTCACATTAACAAACAAAAATAACAGTCACTGTGGTGATTTTGGCTCCCGCCATAACATAGGCACACCAAATTTTAACCTTTTCTTCGTCCATTTTCCACTGACGTAAGATTTTCGACACACGTTTTACCGACCATATGGGGAGCCCAAGACTTATCTTGGTCTCCGAGTTTCATTCCAAAGTATGTCAGATATGCTTGCTTCACAAAGTTAGTAATTTTTCTTCTTTTTCTCCTGGGAATATTCACCACAGATGTAGCAGAATACATTGGTTATCCAACAGGCTCTTCGTGAAGTACTCAAAGGTGTTGTGAAAATAGAAAAAAAATAAAGTAATATATATATGCGCCTTAAAAAGAAATAAAACGATATTACTGTACAATATCATTATAAAAGATATTTGTATAAGAGTAATATGTGGAACACCCTGTATCTCAAGAAATAGAGCCAATCTTTGGAAACTAATGTCATTTCTGAAATCAGCACACCCGATTACTATGAAATTACATAAATATCCTTGGCAGCAACATTTTTTTTTGTTGGCCAGTCTAATGGTTGGAACAAATCAATCGTATATATATATATATATATATATATATATATATATATATATATAATATATTATATATATATATATATTATATATTTTATATACTATATATATATATATATATATATTTAATACTATATATATATATATGTGGCGTGGCCTCTGAAGAAAAAAAATGAATATTGTAAATATATATATATATATATATATATATATATATTATATCATATATATATAATATATATATTATATAATTATATATTATATAATATATTATATATATATATATATATGCCAAAAGTGGGTTGGCATCTGATAAAAAAATGATTTATATAATATTTAATATTATATTAATAATATATATAATATACTATATATAATATATATATATATATATATTATATATATATATATCAAAAGTGGGCGTGGCTCTGTAAGAACATAATATTGGATCCCAAGCCACTTTCGATATTTGATTAAATAAAGGTGGGTGGGAAATATCTGAAAGCGATTGTACATAATCATGAATACTAACTTTATGGTATTTGTTTTTATAAAAACAAAGTGTACACTGCGTTTTTACATTCATAGTTAAAACTTTTAGGTATACATACATCAATTTAAACTGAATGAATTGTCGTAATTTTGTTAGCTTAGGTGTGAAGCCAAAAATATCAATCTCTCTTTATTTTATTATTAAAATTTATTTTAAAATTCTTAATAACAGTTTCATTTTATCAAATAAAAATGTGTTTGAATCCATGCAATCGATATGTATATGGAGGTGAAGGCAGATAACAGAATATGCCAAAAGTCGAAAAGAAAGCCCAGCCATAACGCGTCCCCTTTAAATATATATATATATTATATATATATATATTCTTATATATTATATATATATAATATATTTATATATATATATATATATATATATATATATATAATATATATATTATATACCGTATATTAGTATATATATTTAATATTATATATATATATATATAATATAATATATATATATATATATATAATATATATATATATATATTATATATATATATATATATTATATTAAATATATATATAATATATTAACTATATATATATATATATATATATATATATATATTATATATATATATATATATATATATAATATATATATATATATATATATATATATTATATGTATATATAATATAATAATATAATATATATATATTATATATATAATATTAATATATATATTATATATAAAATAATTATATATATATAATATATATATAATTATTAATATATATATCTGTTTTATAATATATTATATATATAATATATATATATATATTATTATATTATTAAATATATATACTTATATATAATATATATTATATATAATATATATATAGTTATATATATATTTATACTATATATATATATATCTATAATATTAGTATATATATATATCAATATATTATATATATATTATTTATATTATAGTATATATTTGACCTCCTCTAATCTGGTTTTTCTGAGTTATTTTGTTCTAGCCTAAGCTTCTATACTCGTAAGAAAATCTCCGTGATGTTCTCGTGAAGGGTAACTTTTAACCATACTAATATATAATAATAATCAAAATCAAAAATATTATTCAAGAATAATTACAATTTTCATTCTTTAATAGAGATACACATAATTTTAAAATATTACAATTTAATAAATTAGGATGCAATTTCCTTCCTATCTGAAATGGGTCTCAATTTGCAAACAGTGCTGTTGGTCTTTGAGCTCCGAATCAATAAATTCATTTCTATTATTCTTTCATTGTTATTACAGTTATATTTTGAGCATCAACATAAGCTGATGCCCTTTCCTTTCAATAGTAATTTTAATTGTACATAAATTTAACAATAATAATAATGGTAATTAGCATAATGATCTTAATACCTAGTGACTATCCCAATCATAAGTAAAACCTAAATAACTAAAAGAATATAACTAAAATATAAATAATACATAATAACTAGAATATACAATATAAACAAAAGTACTAAAAAACATAAAAGATAAAGAAAATAAATAAAACACATAAAAAATAAATAAAGAAACATAAATATAATAATTAAAATAAATAAGAAATAAAAAAAAAAACTAAAAAAAACGAAATAAAAATAAATAAAAACAAATAAAAAAACAAAAACAAAACGATCATGAAGTAGATATATTCATTTTTATAAAGAAAATAATAACAATTATAAATAAAAATAACAACTAACTAATGGTAAATATAAATAAATAAATTCAAATGTTTATTTACTTAAATAATTTTAAGACAAATTTGTAAATATAATCTATAAAAACAAAAAAAATAAAAAAAAACTAAATAAGATTATATCCTTACATTATAAACAACAACACATATAAAAAGTATAAAATAAGATAAAAATAAAATAACTAAAAATAATAATATAATAAAAAATAAACAATATAATATACACAACAGAAATTTATCACTACAACACGGAGCTATTTCAGTACCCTCAACATTGGAAGAATTAAAAGGAAAAAAAGAATAAAATAGAATATAATAAAAGATGGATATCCAAAACAAACAGAGTTGAAAAGAAGAGGAAATAATAATAAAAATATAATATATAAAAAAAATAAAGATTAATAAAAAATATATAGAAAGTAATACATCAATATAAATATATCATAAAAAAAAATGATAAGTAATATTAATAACCTAAAAATAAAAAAAAAGTACAAAAAAATAAATAAAATAAAAGAAAAATATAATAATAAAAAAAATACAAATACTTGTTATATAAAAAAATAAAGAATAAAAAAATATATCAATAAAGATAAAAAAAAAAAAAGAATAATAAATATTAAATCATTCTAGAGTATATGAAATTCTTCCTTCAAAAAAGTTAATTTAAAACTAAATTAAGAAATAGTAACATAAGACAGATACATATATCATAACTCAAATTAAAATTAAAATATTAAAAAAAACTAATTACCCATAATAAATAATAACTAAGAAAAAATAAAAACTAATATAAAATATATACAAAAATAAAAAACTATAATTTATAAAATTACGCTAAACCTAATAATAAATCTAAAAAAAATAATAAAGTAATATAA
>JABUQX010014935.1:0-20000 GCA_015478945.1 Trachelipus rathkii
AAATCCAGTTGCTCTGTGCCTGAGTTAATACCCCTCACCTGCAAAACGGCCACTCTTGGTTACAAAAGGTTGAAAATAGGGGTCACAGAGTCACACTAATGATTGGTAGACGGCAAATTGTGTATTCATAGCCGCAGTTACGTTGCTTACAAATTAACAGTTCCTTTCGATACATCACTCCACAAGGCACAAGAGGATTGAAAGAGAAGTTGTGTGACACTTGATTTACATTATTGCCCAATTCTGGCATTAATTTTCCACTTCGGAAATTTTCGAATGAGAAAGACTTATGGGGAGGGACCCACGATTTAGTTATCTATCTCTTCACATTGCTCATTCTATTTTACCGTATGATTCAGGAGATGTCTGTTAGGTATGAGTATATATTACCAAAAACATTGAGCCCAGTAATTAAAGATTGACTTATTATATAAACGAGTAAGATTTAGGTAAAATTATTCAAGATAATAAATTAATAAAATCCAAAAAAATAATAATATTAGGCCAATTTAGTTATGCCATCATTCAGCTCGTAACCCAAATATACGCCTTCCGTCGAGTGTGTTACCGCTTACTACATTTTACCTACCATCTACCGCTACAGAAATCCTCTCCTATAAATTCCAGTTGTTGAAACTTTACAGGCAGTTTTATTCAGCAATACCTGTCTTGCTGTATGCCACACAACCAACTTCTCTAAGATTAGCTTACAAAAAAGCAGCCCTTTGAGATTCATCTCCCGTCCAAAAAGCATTCACATCCTATATACCCGAGTTTTATCATAGCTTCTCAAACAACCTTAAGCTAGTTAGAACTAAGCGTGATTTCATTGTATCAAGTTACATAAAATTTTGAGGAAAACATTTCCTTGACCAAGACTAACACTGTTCCCATAGTTTACCAAATTAGGTCACACAAACTGCAAGAGTAACAGTTATTTTTGTTCACCTAATTCGCTCCCACTAATTATACTCATATCCCTTGAAAAGATTATTTTAAAATACAGAAGAGTATAATATATCGCCTAGCTTAAGACTTAATTATACATTATTTTAAAATTACAGAGGCATATATTAATTATATAGCCACAAATTTTTTAAACACAACATTAAAGTTTTAAACCTTATACAGTACACGAAAAAGATTGCAACTTACTCAGTAAGAGACCTCGCCATAAAATACCTTCCGAGACAAAGCAAGCTCAACAGAATGTACTCAAACAATACAGTTAGCTTATTATGATACAACCCAAAATAAACCCTCTAATAGTACTTGCAATAATTTCCTTTAGCTTCTTCTGAATTCTTACTTATACTTCTCTCCCCGATTCCTTTTATACAAGCACCACCCTAGGGATTCTATCACCTAGAGATGAAATTTTGAATAACAGCTCCATACAAATTTGAGCATTGATTGATATTGGATTTGACTATCATTACTTCTTTCAAATGTCCTTGCATACTTGTTCGAGAAGGTGAAGTGAGATAATTATAGTCCAATTGTAAACGTTCGCAATATTACGTTGCACTTCTTTAGCATTCTGGTTTCTGGGAAGCATTGATAAGAGAGACCCACATATGCAAGAGTTCTCTCGCTGAACTTAGAGGATGTTACCGATTCCAGAAATTTAAAGAGCCGAATTACCTTGATACCGATACGATTAACTCTAATTTGTAGGTGCCGATTTTACCGATACCGAATTACCGATTCCGTACTTAATTAATTATTAATATACACTATAAATAGAAACAGTTGGGTGCACTTGCTAGGCAAGCTCAAGGATGCATCCCTGTTTAAACAATTACTAGTAATTTATATTTATATTATTGGTTGTTGCCAAGTTATATTTATTATAATTAAAATAGTACTTTAAGGAATAATTATTTGCAATTATATATTTAACTTTTATGGGTATTGAAAACACTATTTCCATTGTCCATTCAAGTAACGTCTAACAAAGTTCGCTACTTAGCTTATGTAGTTAACATGATTTTACATTTACAGAAGATTCTAACTTAGCTGACAATATTAACGAGAAAAATAATGAAAGAAGAGACCAATTAATCAGCAAAATAAAACAACGCTATTACTCAACATGACATTAATTAAAATTACTCCTTTTTAAGAAATATTACATAGATTCCTTGTTTCAATATTTCACACACATTGTGATTGCAAAAACTAAGCTCATTAGTTATTCTTGGCGAGAGACTGTCTTGGGTGTTTACATTTCCTACTTAACTTTAAACACTATTAAATACGCTCGCTCTCGACTGAGGAAGGAGGTGCAATATTTTCTGCCTGTGCAAGCATTGAATTAATTAGAAACCTTGGCCTTTACTCATTGCCACGCATGAAAGGATTTTACTGTTAGGCAGCATCCCCAGTCGTTAGAGCGTCATTCTCCTCTTTTCACAGACTGGCAAATTGAATATTCTTGCTTCTGATTGACTTGTTTTCAGTAGGATTAGGTTTAACTGGTGTGATCCTGAAAGTTGAATTGAGATGTCAATGCAATTCGGCCATTTGAACTTATTCAAGTCCAACCTATTCAATCGTTCATTCTCTTCAGTAGGTTATTTGCCTTGAAAACCACCATCGTTCACTTCCAGTGCTGTGTCAGGGGTGCAGATTTTAAGCGCTCCCTCTTCTGTCTCTCCGTGTCAGCGAGCAAGCTCTCGGTATTGCTTTAAGCATTTCTGAGAGTGTCACTCGTTGAGGTGCTCATTCTGTGGGTCAGCTTTAGCTTTAAGGAGTCTATAGAACCGTATTTATTACAGGTCACCGCGCTTCACGGGCAGAACCCTATCAAGGAGTTGGGTTGGTTTGAAACGCCTTCAGAACATCATTCTTAACGCAAATGCACAAGCACTGCCCATGATCGTTGATATGAGTAGAAACATACAGATAGATGGAGAGAATTCCACAGAACAGCGGTGGCAGGAAAGAAAGAGAAGCACCGCAGCGAACGCAGTCGGAGTACTAACAATTCCACACAAAACTCATTGTGCGACAACACAGCACTTCTGTGCTTACGAGGGCGTTCGTTTAAAGGTGGTTGGTTACACGCGAGTTGGATTAGTTTCCCCTCGAGCACTTGCTTTCTTACAGTACCTTAAGCAAAAGGGAAAAGCACCAACATTCGAGCCCGCCAAATTATAAATTGGTCAAGGTGATAGAAAGTAAGGACAGTTTATTAAGTTCTATAGGTAGATATACTAGGCTGATTTAGCTGGATTAAACCGAGCCCGCCCCCCACAGATTGAGAGAGTTACTCCATACAAGGGCGGATGAGACCCTTTGTATAGTTGGATTAACTGAGAGGAGGAAAAAAGTTCTCGCACTCTAAACAGAACTCGCAGTTTCTGAGGCGCCCTTAGCACCATTGTGATGAGGTCAAAACATTTTGCTTTATGTAGGCCAAGGATGTCATGAATTCCTCCAGATCAACAAGAAGAGCCGAGAGAACCGTCGAAAGAGATTAGAAGGTGTCTGTTTTAGAGAGGAGAGATTTGTAGAAGTTGAGTAAAGAATTAAATCACAAGAAAGACACCAACTGAAATTCTATCCAGATTCAGCGAGATTAGAATCGAAAGATAAGACGAATGGAATTCTAGAAGTTAAAAGAGGAAGCAGAAATGATTATGAGTGAGAATGAAGGGCAAGTTCATTAGCAGGATTATTTGAAGGGATTAGAGTAGATGCAGAATTAAAGAAAAGCAGGAATTGAAAGTAGGAGATAAGACAGGAACCCTGGGACAGCACCACTTTATTGACCAGAAAAAGAAGGAAGTGCCATCAACAAGCAGCCAACATTTCGAGCGATTGAAAGAAAGCTTAAGAACAAAGTTAAGCAAAGAGAAGAGGAAACCCAAGGAGTTAGTTTTTCTGCTTTTGTTTAAGAGGTTATTGTTAGGGGTTTGTATTTGCTTTTGGATCATTGTTAAGGCCTACTCACACAAGTTCTTCGTTAGTCTAAGGGCGGAACCTTAATGTAAATTTAGGAAAGTTATATTTGTCGCCAGTTTAGATTCCTTCGAGCAACCGAAAGCGTTATTGGTATCTTTGAAGAAGGGTAAAGGATTCCAGTGATTCTTAAGCAAGGAGAGTGAGAAGGGTTCAAAGACTTTAGAAAGAAATTTCCCCGGAGAGCTATTAGGGCGATTAGTTAGAAGATCAGAGCACATCAGTCGGATGGTGGACATTTGCGCGCTGTTGCCAACAACTTGAGGGAAAGTGCGATTTTGAGGCATTGAGAATTAAGTAACGAGGGGTGGGGTTCAGCACCGAAGCAACTTTCAGCAAACTTGCGAGATGATATATTGTTGTGCCACCCACCTTCTTAACGTCATAGATTTCAGGAGCTTCATTGGCACCGATCAAATGAAATTTGAACAGGTAAGGCATAGGAACACCTGAGAGGTGATGCTGGTGGAAGAGGAATACCAGAAGCGTCCAGGGTTTTGAATTAGAGGAAATTAAGGAGGCCAAGAGATGGATTTACCTTTTTCAGCAATTATTGGAGACAAAGTTTATTATAAGAGCAAAAATGAGAAAAGGATTTGATTAAGAAGTTGTTAGAGATTGTTTGGCAAGAGGTGCCAGAGAGATTTGTTGCAGTAGAGAACCAGGAGGTAGCGCATCGTAATGCAAGTCCGCTTTGCTTCATTTCGAAAGAGCATTCCCTTGCACGAATTCTAGGTTGAATTGAAATGGCATGCGTGATTGAGGGAAAGCGAGAATCCACACCCCGATTTAAGCATTGCTTTAGCCTGAGAATTGGCGCAGGCAACAAGCCTCGAACCATGGATTTGAGGCGAAGATTAGCCCAGATTTCCCTGTGGTTTTTCTATTCGATTCCAAATTTCCCCTGCCATTCGCCACTAGTGTACAATGAAATGAGTTCCAATGTTTCTTCGTATGTCCAGTTTCTCGAACGCCCTCTTTCAAGCAACGCATTTGCCCCTTCTTGAGAAAACTCCCAACTCCAATCCGTATTGTTTAAGAGCCCTGGAAATGGAGTTAGTGGGTGTTGTGGCTGTATGGATGTGATGCCTGGAGTTACCGATAGAGCGAAGATGGTGGAATTAATAGAGAGAACGGTAACTAGGTGAAAACATTAGGTCAAGTGTGGTTCAAGAATCGGTTGGGAGATCCAGAATGTGTTGTTGTAATTTATTTGTTACAGATGCCTTCGACGTCTGAGGAAACACTTGAAAATGATTTCGCTGTTGCCTTACCCACCTTATAATTCAGTTAGAGAGGAACCCAACAATTCAGTTGTGTACATTGAAATCTCCTAAATTAGAGGACTTCCAATATTGGATGAGAAGATATTAAGTCTCGTGAGGTGTAGGTAATTCAAAAGGCCGGAAAACTGTCTGTTTAGGAGAACAGTTGGCAGAAGCATAAGAATTATTGTTAGTAGAAGGAAGAAAGATTTTAAGCCTCCAGAACATTCGAGAAGTAGGAATTCAGATTTTTTCGAACGTGTTGATTAGAAGTATTACTTTGGCACAGTACTTCCACCCTCAAACGGAAATAAAAATTAAGTTATAGTTGGATATTATTAACGAGTTGAAATTGGTAGAGTAGAGAAGTAGTTATCCATGGATTTGAGAGTTAGAGTGCAAGCCATGATGTTGGTAAAGTTAAAAGAAAGCCCTGCTTCGTTAATTAACTAAACAATGTATTACAGGCACACGCAATCAAAAAAAAAAAAAAAAAAAAAAAAAAAAAAAAAAAAAAAAAAAAAAACAGACAGCAAATTAGACAAAAACGCAAAGGAAATTGAAAAAATTATTCGTACGCTAAACGTTAATTTGTAAAACGATTAAACCCTTATTTATGCAAAGTAATCCGAAATTATGAATTAATCCAGAAAGTTGTAAAACACTTCCGCACTTCACACGCTCGTTCTACGAAATTTGCGTGTTACAAAAAAAAAAAAAAAAAAAATTTAACTTATTTTGATACTAAAAAGAGTTAGAATTAAATCTTGGTGAAATTATTAATAATCGGCTTGTCAAATTGAGCGGTAAATTTACGCTAAAGACCAAGTTTGGAGAAACGCTTTAAAAATGCTTAAGTTAAAAGGAATCGAAGGAAAAAAACGTAACTTTGGTATAGCGATCTTGATATCCAAACTAGATATATGAATTAAAGTCTCAATAATTTCAACGCAAAAAGTAGAAGTATCGGCTAAGTAATCGGCCATTAACCGATTTACCGGATACCATTCAAAAGGCCGATTGTACTACGATGTACCGAACGATACTATTGTACATCCTAATTTGAAACTTGTTCCAATTCTCCCCAATCACTTCGCATGATTATTACTTGAAATTCTCACGTTTTCAGACCTGCCAATCAGAATCCTTATGGAAACCAAATCGCAACCCCAACCATCTTCAAAAATGACAATACTTCCCTTGTGACCCCTCATTTCATTGAACACCTTCCATTCCCTTCCACATTTTCTTGAATTCTGCTTGCTTAGCAGATTCTTGATACCGCTCATAATTTACATGAGCATTTATGGTTGCTCTCTTTACCACAACCCAATTATAAGCGGGACTTAGTGAAACTTCAACCTTATCTTCGCATTCATTTGGTTGAAACCCCTTTCACAAATTACATCTAAAAATCCTTGTCACCCAAAGAGGTTCATTACATTCTAAATTCCGGTGACTTACTTCCTATTCCTCCATTGATTATTGTTCCCTCCTTCGTTGAGATGTCCACGTCTCAACCTCTTCCCATACCGAACCCACCTCCAATCCTACCCCTTCACAGTCACATTTAGAGACAATTTGTCTCTAAGAAGACACATATTCATACTATTATTAACAACTTCAGCAGGCCCTATTCCTCAATTGGAATTGTCGTTGTTACCACTCTTAATTTCGAAGCACGTCAATTAAATTAAACAAGTAACCAAGTGTTATTATGTTACAGGAAACTTTCGACTTGTCATCGTGATCTCAACCATTCCAAATTATAAATCAGCCGTTACCTCTAAGAAGCGGAGGGTGAAAATTGTAGGGAAGGCTTTGCAAATTCTTCATTCACAATTCTTGTTCCCATTCTCCAGTACGCTCTCGCAAAAACCTAACTTTCATGCAGTAAGCACCAATCAACTGTCACCGACCCTACTAATCTTGCTCATATTACTGCTCGAGTAGTTGAATTACTTCAGGGTTCAACTAGCTGATCTTTAAACAGCTCCCTTTACTCCTCTCAATCCTATGGGATCATTTTTGTCACCCTTTTATGGGGCGACTCGGTCACTTCGTTGCTCCAAGAGCTAATAGTTGTTCTACCACACCCTTTTCCCTGGAATGCTAACACATGACGAGCCTTGTCCTACAGTTTGAGAATGTGAGACGCGTACAGGATACACGCAGTGAACCCTTGCGTCGCTTGAGCCACTCTTGTATTGATATTTCCTTTTGCTCCCATTGTCGTGGTTTTGAGGCCACAAACTATCTCTTTATGGTCGTGGGTCCTGGAAAGGAAAACCGAAGGAGCACAAAACAAACAATAATAAATAAACACAATAAAACTCAGGAAAAAAAATCAAACACAAAAAACACAAGCAGCCAAAAAAAATTTATTAAAATAAAAAACCACCCTCAAGGTAATCCACCACTACAAGGTAATGCAACCCCCCTCACCACAACAAGGTGAACCGATACCTCTACCAATCCAAAAATATAATAAATATCAATGAAAATAAATAAATACCTAATTCTACAATGAACGTAAACCTAAATTATATTTGCTCTAAGAAACCTTTTTACAGAAAACACCCAATGTACTCCTTCTTTGTTCTCCAACGTCTACCTTTAATATTCCTTTACTTTCCTTTAATATTCCATTCCCTTATGGATCACTTTACCTGGTCCAGCTTCGATTATTTATTCAGCAGTGATCATTACCCAATAGCTTTAAATGAGCTTGTACCAAGCCCAATGCAAAAACCTAACTCCAGCTGGCGTTATGAGCGTGCAGAGTAGGGTCCTTTTTTTTCAGGCCACAGCTATTACTCTTTCTTCCTTCGATAACCGGTTTCCGACTGTTGATGATATGCCTTTTGCTTCTTCCAGCAGAAGTTATCATCGCCGTAGGAAAGCTTGCATCTCACAATCTTCCGCAGGTAGGTTGGCTAACCCTTTGGTGGTCCCAAGAGTGTGCATAAACCTAACCGAGAGAAGATAACTACTACAGGCAATTACAAAAAGACCCCGAACCACCCCCAAAATGTTTTTTAAAGCAGGCCGCAGCGAGATTCTCGGCAAATTGCTGCCAAATCTGCTTGATCACAATTTTTCGACCCACCATATTCAAACTGTTAACTCCACAACTCGCCCTCCTTTAGTCTGAATTAGTCACTTCAGATATGATTCGTCACTAGCAACAACTCCTCAACCACAGCCCTCCGTTAATGGGCCTATATTGACACAATCTCTGTTCCTTGCGCTGTAGTGGGGCGGATGCGTTAGGTTATGTTTTTGCTAGCACTTGATGTTCTTCAAAACTGAAGCCTTTCAAAAACTGGGACGGACACAGCACTGCCAGACTTTTCAAACAGCGCGAAGGGGAAGAATCATTACCTACCAACCGTTCTTTTTACAATTGGCAGAGTATTCTAAACTTCATTGGCGAATAGCAAATAACGGTGTCTTCGGTCCAGATCATGATTTCGTACATCATGCTCCATCTATATTCCACCTCGCGCATTATGCAATTTTTGCTGGATGTTCGATGAGCCTTAAGCTGCACTTTTTTCATTCTCATGGACTACACAGCTTTTGTAATTCTATCCCCACCAAACCTGGCAAGATCGAATTTGGCGGCACACCCCTTTTAATTTTATATGAACCGTTTCATACAAAAAGAGGTGGTTTGATGGGTTGTAAATTGGACCCAACGTTCGTCAATTTTCTACACCTTGTCATTTTTGAAAACCAATATGAATGAAACAATTTTTAATTCGAAGCTATTTAAGATACGTCGATGACACTTTTGTCATAATTGAAAATTCAAATCGCTTAAAAAATTTCATAGAAAGATCTTAAACAACAAACAATTGTTCGTTTATAATTGTATCTTTCCATTTAATCAAAGATATTCTAGATGTCTTCTTTTGTTTTAAAATTGGTAGACAGTTGAGTAGAGAAGTAAATGTATAAAAGTAACGATAAAGGTTTATACACAAATTATGATTCTAATATACCTGAAAGATATAAACTATCAATTATTAAAACCCTAATTCACAGAGCTTATAAAATAACTTCAACGTGGGAACTCTAACAAATGGGTGATAAGAATAACAAAAAACTTAATAATAGTTACCCTCAAATTAAAATAGAAAAGGTTAATAAAAGAACTATAAACAACATTTTAATTCAAATAAAAATTCATTGACATGAAAACAAGATAACTTTTATTTTAAATCATTAAATTTGACAAACTTTTCTAGAGAAGGTAATTTCAACTATCTTCGTATAGCAGAATCTCTTTTTATTAAAAAACTTAAGCCAGACATCAATGTGAAATTTAATGAAATGAATGAATGTTTGAATGTTTTTTGAATATTTGAGTGTTTTGCAGGTACACGTAGTATGCATCCATGATAAATGGCTGTATTTGCAAAATAATGTAAGGTTTTTAGATTTTTCATCAAAATTATTTTTTAAACTTCAAATTAATGTAAAATAATTTTAGATTTTTATATTTAGAAATTTATTTTTGTAAGCTGCATTATAAATAATAGTTAGTTAACCTGCTGATCAACTGCCTGAAGTTAAGAGGAAATATTGTATAATTAAATTAAGGCTTTACTTCTTTATTCTACAATAGCCCTTAATAAATTTTCTTCTGAAAATAAAGAATTATTTAGAAGAATAGAAAGAACTTGTAATTAATAATAATAATAATAATAATAATAATAATAATAATAATAATAATAATAATAATAATAATAATAATAATAATAATAATAACAAAAATAATAGATTACCTGAAAAACTAAAAATTTTATTCTGTAATTATCTGATAGTAATTCACAGACAAAGAGGTAAAATATATTTAGTGCATTATTTTATTCTTTTATGGCAAAAATGAAAACCCACCTAAACACAAGACTAACAAAATGTTTTTTTTTGATGTAAGCACATACGAAGGCCATAAAAAGAGGGAGATTAAATGCAGCAGGAAAAACAGATGAAGGTTGGGAGTTCCACAGAAGAGAAGTAGCTGGAAAGGAGGAGGCACCACAACGAACAAGCCTGAGGTTCCCAATATTCACACAATTTATGAGAAAGCACGAAGGTGACGCAATGGAGGTAGAATGTGAGAGGTCAGTTCTCGAGCATCTGCTGTTGTAGTACCTTTAGTAAAGAGATAGTGCACCAATGTCACGTCGCATAGATAGAGAGGGTCAAAGGAGTTTGAAAGTAGGGGACAGGTTATTAATCTTTTAGCCTTAGACTCGACCCTATCCAAAAGAATGTGGAACCGGAACCCACCCCATATTTGCGAACAGTACTCCATACAAGGGCGGGTAAGACCCTTGTATAATTGAGGTAACTGTTCAGAAGGAAAAAAAAATCCTGAAACCTGAACAGAACTCTTAGATTTTTCAAGGTCACCTGAACAACCATTGTGATATGAGGTTTCCCAAGATACTTTATTGTTTATGTTGAGACCAAGAATGTTTATGTTGTCTACAGATGAGACGGGAGAGCCGTCGAAAAAGATAGGAAAGCTACGAGGTATTTCTGAGAGGGAAATGTGAAAAGTTGAATTTCACAAGATTGAAGCAACCCCACCGGGTGATACCATCCAGATCGGCAAGAATAGAATCAGAAAGCTGCAGTCGAGGAGCAACTCTAGATGCAAGAAAAGGGAACAGATTTGAAATGAGTGGAAGAATGGAGAGTTGAATCATCAGCATAAGCATTAACAGATTTGGAAATGCAGCTGAGATTATTGTTAATGAAAAGTAAAAATAAAGTTGTAGATAAAACAACCTTTCAGAACACCTCAATTAACAGGAAAGTAGGAAGAGGTCGCCCCATCAACAGGTGCCGATATGGAGCGATCTGAGAAAAAAACTAGACACGAGTAAGTACAGATAAGGAGGAAACTCGTTAGAAGGGAGCTTAAAGGGTAGTGACACATGCCATACTCGGTCAAAAGCTATCGAAATGTCTAGCGCCACCACACAAGACTCCACATAGCTCCTAAGAGCAGAAGATCATAAATCATTGAGATAAGAAAGGATGTCATCAGTTGACCTCGAGCGTTGAAACCCATACTGGTTATCTGAAAGAAGGGAATGATATTCCAGATGATCTAGGAAATGAAAGTTGAGGAGGGTTTTAAAGGTTTTAAACAATAAAGTGAGAGCTATAGATAGCTAGAAGGATCAGAGCGGCTACCCCTCTTCGGGATCGGTTGAACATATGCGTGCTTTCAGCATTAAGGGAAAGTAAAAGTATTCATGCATAGAGAGTAGAGCTGAACAAGGATTGGCGCCAGCTCAGAAGCACGCTCCCTCAAAATACGGGGAGAATTGCCATCCGGGCCTCTATCCTTCCTGACGTTCATAGGATCCCATGTACCCGATCATATGTAATCATACTCAGAGGCATGAGACACCTGAGAGGAGGAGTAGGAGGAGAGATGCCAGAATCGTCCAGGGTGGAACTAGATGAAAAAAGGTCGAAGAGATTAGCCTTTTCAGAAAGAGTATTAAATATATATCCATCAGAGCAAATAAGAGGAGGAAAGGCAGATTTGCAGAAGTTATTAAAAATATTTTTGGCAAGAGGTTAGAAATTTTTATCAGTAGGAGAACCAAGGAGGTCAGCGCACTTTCTTTTTCTGAAAGCACGCTTAGCCTGTCGAATAATATCCCTGCAACAATTCCGAGCAGAACGAAAATTAGCAAGAGTGAAAAAAAAAAGAGTTTTTCATTCCCGATATGCATTGTCTTTATCCTAAAGGGCACAGAAAAAGTGCATTCGAACCATGGATTCTGAGGAGGAAACGATTTAGTTGAAGATGAAATGAACCTGCTCATTTCCTCGGGGATTACGGCCCCAACTTTTCCAGCAGACGCCGAAGCGTTTTCCTAGTCAAAACAGAATTCATACCAAGGAGCTGCTGGAGAGAAAGTGTTATAATTAAGAGTACAAGATTGTGGTCAGAGTTACCGATAGGAGGGAAAATGGTGTATTTGTAGCGAGTAGTAGTAGTAGTAGTTAAATATAAGACAAGTTTTCGTGTGTCAAGTATTTTGATCTTTAATGTTCGTAGACAAATGTATTGCATTTACCATATTTATCGATTTAAATAATTACTGGTTACTATGCATAATTATTTACTCTAAACCAGTTTATTATCTCCTTGGTCTATCGTATTACGTTACCTATATTTTTATGTTATAAAGTTAGTAAACTATTCTATGTTTCACAATTAATAAACTGTTATTAAAAAAATGCTTAAAAAAAAAGAAAATTAAAATCGTGCGGACGAGCCCGACTAGACTATATAATAATAATAATAATAATAATAATAATAATAATAATAATAATAATAATAATAATAATAATAATAATAATAATAATAATAATAATAATAATAATAATAATAATAATAATAAAATAATAATAATAAAAATAAAAATAATAATAATAATAAAATATAATAATAAAATAATAATAATAATAATAATAATAATAATAATAATAATAATAATAATAATAATAATAATAATAATAATACGAAGAAAAGACCTTTTTGGTGCGTAAAATTTTCAAGATTTCTTGATGGCAATGAATGTATTTGAATTTTAAGTTTCGTCATTTCGATTCTGCTTAAATATTAAACTTAAAAAAAAAGCATGTCAGTTTCAAAATACTAACTGTTTCCTTCCACATTTCGAAATCTATCCATGATCTACCCATCCCCATACATACTTGTAGTACCACTCATTCACAAATTATTTCCGAAAACTTTCAAGCCACAATTGACAAACAGAGGAAACCGACTTGTAAAAAGGAAGACTGTTATATTTGTGTTAGAGAAGGGAGGGCTATTATACAACTGTATGTATGGGGATTGAAAGTATTTAACTTCATTATGAACAATATATAAATATAAAAGAAACTGGAAATTGCAGCAAGAGTTAAAAGCCAGATATATATATATATATATATATATATATATATATATATATTAATATTTTACATTATTATATATAGGTATATATAGTATAATATATTATGTATATATATAATAATGTGTATTATATATATATTAACTATATGTAATAATATATATTAGTATATATAATATGTTTACAGTACTTTTATTGGTTTATTTTAGGATTCCTTGATTTCAAGGTCATTGTGAGTAGGTCAAGTTCATTTTTATAAGTTAGGGAGGGAGGAAGGTTTCGTGTGGGGAGAGTGGCGCGCGGTGAGGGTGGACAAAATTAAGGAGAGGATGAATGGGGAGGGGGGAGAACACAGGGAGAAGCGTTAATAGGAGGAGTAAGGGAGGGGGACTCGGTCACTAGAGGAAGGTCATCTAGTGTGTCTGTGACTGACCCTCTAAGTCTTAAGATTATATATCATATATATAATATATATATATATTATATATACTATATATATAATCTATACATATATATATTATATAATATATATAATATATATATTATATATATTATATATATTATATATATTATATATATTAGTATATTATATATATATTATATATATATATATATATATTAAATATATAATATATTTTAATATCCCCACTGGGGGCTTTGATTGTTGTTATGGTGTTATGTTTCTGGTAATGCAATTTGAACATAGCATAGTGATAAGAAGCAATACTATGTGGATTTTGTAAATCCTCCGTCCCAACACATTATGTATGACACTCTTGTCACATATTGAAATCTTTTAGTTCCTTTTCCTCTCTTTCCTCCTCGGATTTCTTAATTGGGAGTCCCTTCTTCTTTTCCCCAACCACCAATACACGGCCCGGTGTAATTGCTCATCATGGCTCTGCACATGGGTAAGTAGCTGTGTTTTTGGTGTATCTCTAGGCTGGTACTTAAACAGCTTGTGTTTATAGCGTACCACCCTAAAAACGCTCAAGCCGCCTGGCTTCTTATCCAGGATATTACAAACGGACAAGCATGGTTAGTGTAAGTTAGAAGGCGACTATACCTACCGCAAAAACGTGGGGAGCAGGAGAAAAACTAATCTCCAGTTTTATATGTGAAAGCAAAGGACAGGCAGCTAGAAATATTATAATATATGTTGAAGCTAAGAGTAAGGAGTAATTACAAAATCTCAATACCTATATATTAATATTATTCATTTAGTCTTGTAATGTTATTAATAAAATATAGGGTACAACTTATATATATAAGAAAACATAAACAAAACACATAATCTAAAAATGCAATGCGTATATATATTGATATTATATAAATATATATATATTATTATATATATATAATATAATATTTATAATATAAATTAATTATATAACTTATGACTTCTAATCATACACATCAGGATCTATACGACATAATATTTAATTTTTTAAGTTTTGTATATCATCCCAATGTTATATCATTCGTAATTCATGCAGGCTAAGGTCAAATGTTGTAGTAAATGTAGCAAACTCCAATAATCAATTCCTATCTAAAAATATAATAATTCAATGATGTATCAATTATAGAATTATTAATACTACTGCTCTTTCATAGAAATTAGAAGATAAAGAATATAGGATCTTTTATATAATTATAAGTCTCTTTTAGTAATGTAAATATATCTATCATTACTTGTACTCATTACTATATGAAGACTTCGAATGGGGTCAGTCAAGGGATCATCACTTAGAGCGTGACCCTGATTAACCTCTAAGTTGCAACTGAGCTCCTTCTCTCTCTTCTAATTAGGATGTCATCTCCTTGTTTTCCTGTCGGCTAATTATTCGCCCACATATAAATTCAATACACTTCTTCTAAAATTTGGTCCCACCATATCCAAGACGGGTCAATCTCCAATACGAACACTTCCTCCTCTCCTGTTAATAAACTGTAAAACTGACTCTATAATCTCAATAAAGATGACCTTCGAGGCTAAATATAGATCTTAAAAAATAAACTAATAATAAGTGTAATAATATTATAATATATATATGTATCTGTATATATGTTTAAGTTATAATATAAATTATATATATAAATATGTATTTATCTATATATATATATATATTTAATAATATATATAATATATAATAATTATCTATATTAACTATCTGGTGTGTGTTGTTCGGTGTATGTGGTGTGTGAGGCTATATTTTTTACGTTAGTTATATTTGTTATGAAATTATGTTATTTTATATTATATAATATATAATTATTTATTTAAAATAAGAAGAAATATATATAGTATCAAGATTAATAAAAGTTTGTAGAAATTTGTAGGTATTTTCAATTTGAAAAAGTTAGGCTTAATATGATTTTCGGGATCAGTTTGACGCATTGTGCCTTTTATTTTGTTATATAGCATCATATGCATGTGATTTTAAGCATTTCCTCCAATATTATATATTACGGTCTATATAAATTGTCATTAAGAGGATATTAAATAGTCTATTACACACTCCCTATCCATCTGTACATGTTTGCTAGTTTTATCACTATGCTTGACTCTTCTTTCTGTTTATAACGAAAGTTGATTAGTTGTAAATGAGTTCTCTCGTTGCATATCTCGTATTGAGCAGTATTATCCATAATCGTTTGTACATATATGATGGCTTGAAACGTATTTGGTAAATATATATATATATATTATTATGGAATTGAGAGGTGGTATATCTTAACTAATATGATATAGTTCATTAGGATAGATTTATAGGGTTAATTCTTAGTAGGTATAATGATTTATCGTAATATGTGGATGGTTGGAGAAAACAAGGTTAGTATATTTAGTAAATAACTTAGATCATATTTTTATTATTTATTATTATAAGGTATATTTAATATTAATTATTTTATAGATAAGCAGAAAGTATAAGCCCGAATATATACTTCAAAAGTCAAATATACAATTTTCAATTGTAAACATAAGCGAATAAATATAAATTGAATATGTTTGTTCTATTCTAGTCTCAACACTAAAAGGTCAAATCATTGCTTCGTTATATTAAATTTTTGTATGTATATTTATTAGTTATTAATTTTTTAACAATAATATTCCGTTAGTTATAATGGTTATATGAATAATATATCGCGTTTTAATCTAGAGTGATAATAGTGTATTAGATACTTATTATTGATTTAGATATATTTTAATTTAGAGTGATAATATAGATTAGTCTTAATTGTCACACGTGGTGATTACTTCGATTAATTTGGTTAAATTTATTTTATTTTGGAATTTTTTTTTTATTATTATGTAAAATGGTACGTGGTGTTCTTGCATCTCCCTCGGGCTCTAGGTTAATAGAGTTCTTAGCAATAAACATTATGTAACGCGTTATCTCAGTAAGCTAAGTGTGACATTGTAATAGTGGTGAATATATTATATATATATTAATTAATAATAATAATAATAATAATAATAATAATAATAATAATAATAATAATAATAATAATAATTATAATAATAATAATAAAAACTACATTGGGCTCTTGAAGAAATATACCCTATTTTTTTGGTTATTTATTTCTTAATTAATTAATTAATTAATTAATAATAATAATAATAATAATAATAATAATAATAATAATAATAATAATAATAATAATAATAATATTATTAATTTGTTATTATTATTATTATTATTATTATTATTATTATTATTATTATTATTATTATTATTATTATTATTATTATTATTATTATTATTAGAAAACGCATTTGATTAATTAATGTTAGTTTTCTTAATACATGTGTAGTTTCTTTTATCTAACTCAAACACACTTTGCACATACACATATATGAAGTACCCACACACAAGCTCCTAATTTTAACCCTTCACCCCCATTCACACGCGCGCTTGGTACAGGCAGAATACTATAATTGCTTGAATACTCATTTGATCATACTAATGAACATTAAACTTGGTTTTATTAATATATTATATATTATATAATTATATATATATATAGTATATATATATAATATATATATAGTATATATAGTAAAGATACATATATATATATTATAATATATATATATATATATATATATATATGTAAATAACAAACGAGAAGAAACCAAAATGCTCCCATAGACATCCTAATTTATCTAACCTAAGTTTACCAAAACCAAATAGTCCTTCTTTAACAACGTCACACCCCAACACCCATCCACCAGACTCAAACATCTCCCTCTTCACAAGCTCTATATTCACAAACAAATGACTGAATACCTTCCACCATCCACCAAACAAATTCCAGCACGAACTAACAGAACTACTTAAGACGCAGACCACCAAACAACAATTCTAGACCAGTGGTTTCAAACTTTTCGATTCGTGGCTTCCTTGAACTAATTCAAGTTTGCCGAAGTCAACCTATGTTAGATTTTAATAAAACGTTTACAATTTAATAAACTCTTAATTCATAATCATTAACATTACAATAATATTGCATGATTACAGCATGCCAAAGCATTTCCACGATTTGTTCTCTGAATATATATATATATATATATATATATATTCATATATAATATGATATTAATATATATATTATATATACTATATATATATATATATTATATATATATAATATATATATATATATATATATATATATTATATATATATATATACTATGGACATTTATAAGTTGTTTTGACTCCGTTAATATTAGGTTAGGTTAATTTAAAGTTAAGTTTGGTTAGGTAGGTTAGTTTAGTTTGGTTAGATTAGGTTAGTTGGGTTGTTATTATTACCCAAAAATTTTAATGTATTTTACATAAAATTAATAAATAAACGATACATTAATTATTGATTTTCGCTCTTGGAGTCACCGGCTTTTAATAGCCTATATATATATAATATTATATATATATATATATATATATATAACAAAAATACATAGTATATAAAAAAATATTCTATAAAATATATATTTATACCTTTAAATTATGATTATATATATATATATGATATATAATATATATATCTGATAGTATAATATATATATAATATATATATATATATATTTTATATTATATATATATATATAATATATATGTGTGTGTGAATAAATTAAATTTAACTTTTAATTAGTCATTAGTGGGATGGGATGATGCCTGTTGATCGCCACACATTTTCGAAAATCTGGGAATCAGATTGGACACAGCCACCCTCATTTTCGTTTTCTACATTGTTTTGATCGATATTTAGTTTTATACAGCGACAGCCGAAAATCCAGCTTCGCATAAATAAGAAGTCGCAAATGAATTCAAATTTGAGGTTTACGCTCAGAAGTGGATATTCATTTTTAACCGACATCCAAACCCGAAATTTTCCAGACACTAAAATTTTTAAGTATCAAATTCGCAAGACAGTTCAATTAGATTCTCTTTTTCCCCAATTTTAAAGTCAGATGGAGCAGCAACAATTAATGGATCCAGAATCCATGAAATTTTATCCATATGATCGTTTTTAAAATATTTTGCTTAGAACTTTTTGCTCATTTACACTATACATCATCACCATTGCTACACTTAAGTATTAGTTACATTTGAGGTAAAAAAAATTTAGTTAATAATTGAAAACATTTCTTTAAATACTTATTCTGGAATATTTTTAATTGTTCCATATTTTAGTTTTTTTATGAAAGGCGAAATTTTTCTCAATCCCTTTCAAAATGTGCATGTATCTTCCCTGCAAGGAGAGATTCAGAGCATTTAGCATTTTAAAAATATCACATAAGCCGTTTTCGTTTATGCATTTGTGCTAAAAACGGCTTAAGTATGCTAGCTTTAGCAGAAAATCTTCGTTAACAAAATAATCGGCATATTTGGTTGGTCTTCCTCTTTAAGGAAAATATAAATTTCCTGTTTTAGTTCCCTACGTTCGATCCAATACGTTACCACGAGATAGCCATTGCAAAGTGCTGAAGTACAATAAAGACGAATGCTCAGATCCCATCTCATCACATATTATTTTTTGAAAAACCTTTGCCTTCAAAGGCCGAGTTTTTATAAAATTAACTACATATTCGAAGATCGTGTTCAATGTAGGATTCAGAAATTTGGATGCGAGTGCTTCCCTGTGAATAATGCAATGGGTCCACAGTGCATCAGGAGCTTTGCTTCGAATAAGTGCCTGCAATCCTCCGTAACATCCGGACATAGCCCGAGCACCATCAGCGAAGACACCAACACACTTTGCCCACTCCAAATTATTTTCCATAATAAAAGAATCGAGGATCTCGAGCAAATCTTGAGCCTTAGCAACAGTAATAATACTTTTACAAAAGAGAAGTTCTTCTACAATGTTAATATTGTCCGTAAACCGCACATAACAAATCAAATGGGCATCATTATTATTATATGTGGCTTCATTCTGCTGCAGCCCAAATTCCTTCCCTTTTATTAATTAATTGCTCATTCAGGTCCCCCGCTATGTGCTGTATTCGGCGACTGATGTTGTCATTGGACAGGGGCACTTTTGAAAGCAGCTTTCCAGCAGACTTACCGATCATTATGTTAACCATATCTACAGCAGCTGGTAGAATCGGTTCTTCCGTGATAGTATGAGGCTTCTTACATTTTGCAATTCTATGTGTCACCTTGTAGGATGCTAGCAAAGCATTGCTTGGGACCGATTCATGCTTAGTAAAACTACCCTTTTGTTGCTTTAATTCTCTTAACTTTCTTATAAAATAGTCCCGAGATTTAGTAACCATAGTGGCATGATTGGTTTCTAAGTGG
>JABUQX010014935.1:25000-40000 GCA_015478945.1 Trachelipus rathkii
TTGAGCGAAGGCGCTACTTGTATGTCACTTTCATCGACTTCAATTTTACCTTCGACTCCTATTCGCATGATGGGCTTCTTTCTCTCTTGGAGGAGAGGGGCTAGGCTTCACCCCTCGCTAGTCGCTTACCTAAAGGCGGCTCCACAACGGAGCTTTGTCGAACCCTTTTGCCCAAACACCCATGTTGTGTATGAGGTATTTTTGGCAGATGCTTATGCTTCATTTTCTTGGTTTGTCTCTCTTCAATATACAAACTTTTCGCATCGCTTTGTTGGAAAAGATTCTGCGCATCTTGGCAAAACCAAGCAATGAGCAAACGCTTGCCAAAATTACCCATACACACATTGGGTGCTTGGGGCAAAGGGTTTCGACAAACTCCGCATGTGGTGGAGCCGAGCCTTTAGTCGGTGTAACCAGGAACATGTTCTGTTAGGTCCGGTGGTGAAGCAGCGCAGAAGCATCCGCTGGAAGGGGACCCTCATCGCCTGTATTTGGTTTCCAATGGTCGCACTTGGATTTGCAATTTGAAGCAAACATCCACATGATGTGGTGTCTTTATGGGGGACCAGCATGTGTCATCGCTAGCCTTTGCAGATGATTTAGTGCTCCAAGCCTGTTCACGACTGAGAATGCAAGTATAATTGGTTGTTCTGGCGATGGCGGCGAGATCTTTGGGTCTCGAGTTTCAGTTCCACAAGTGCACGTCGGTTGGTTTTAGTTGCGTTGGTTTGAACGGCCAAAAAGTTTGTCCACAACCCACACTCCATTCGTGGTCGAAGGGACAAACATACCGACGATGAACTCGACAGGTGTTTACAAATATCTAGGAGTTCGGGTCAACGTCGTTCTGGCGCAGTGAACATGGTCCTTGGGGCGGGCGACTTGAAGTGCACCATGGCCTCGAGGTAACTCCTTCTTTCGGATTTACCTTAAGCAAACTGCAGAAGTTTACTCGCCCAACCTGTTACTCAAACTATCTAATGCTCCAAAAACACATAACTGCCTCTTTGCGGCACGACGCGCCTTGCAAACATGGCGCCTTGTGTGAGGCGCAGATTAGAAATGGTTGTCGCGAGGTGATTAAAGTGTTTATGCCTTTTCCTTCCGATACTCGTCCCGGTCCCCATAGTTGTCACGCCCCGCTAGGGGTGGACTTTGGGGATACCGGAAGTTTGAGCCAGTCTCTCTCGCTCCACTCTCGAATCATGCCGCGAAGAAATGGAGGCGACAAGGCGGTGTGAAAATGGGTCTCGTTCGAGGATGAGGAGGCTTCAAGTAGTGGGAGTTTAGAGACGGGTAGGGGGGACGAAGCCATTGGCTGTTTCAGCTGGATTGCGGACGCATTCGCCTGATGCGTAGGTTTTCAGCGGTTATGGGTTCGATTCCCGTAAAGATCCGATAGGGCTTTGAGAAGACGTGGACGTCCCTTGCCGCCGGTAAGCGGTGGAGAGGTGCGGTGCTCTCAGGCGGGAGTGAGATAATAATTGTGAATCTGGATTGTCCCAGGGGTAGAAACTTTGGACATGTTTCGTAGGTAAAGGTGTGAGCACCCTCTTAGGGACGGTTCGTCTGATACCTGAACCTCCTTACTTAAATCTGAGTTTGGAAGAAGGGGGCTGGCAAGAAATGCTGGAGCTGCCATTCCCCTACTCCAGCGGGGCTTTCGAAACCTGACTTGGGTATTCCTGGATGAAGGAACTGAGCCTAGTAGTTGAGCATACTTACGGTATTTGGCAGATGAGAAGCGCGTGCACCCTTGATGTAAGTGTCCAGCGAAGGTCGTACTGCTACAAGGTGCCTGCCTTGATTGGAATGAAGTGAGGTGCGCGCGCGTTCAGGACGAGCTGTCATCGAGTTCAGTGTTATGGCTTTCATCTGGCGGGGTGACTTGGCAGGGAGGTCGTACGCCTTGTTGAAGCGGCTGAAAATGGTGAAGTCCATCAAGTTGCTAGAAGTGCGCTTGATGGAAGGCAGTGCGGCGATCTGGTTTTTCTTTAACAGTGCAGCCGGTGGATGGGGCTAGGCTCCATTTTTGTCTTCGGGCTGGAGCTTTCCGAAGATTCGCCTGGCACGTTACCTGCTCGTGTCGTAAGAACTCTGTATATAAGTGAGTGACAGTTCTCCCCTACACAGTCGTGTAAATACGAGGGGATGGAGATGTGGGGATCATGGAGTTGTGTAACTCCGCACACTTGGTACTGGTAGATGATGGGAGGCGGGAAAGATTTTGCCGAAATCCACTCTCAATGGGACTTTCGCTCGGCCTCTTCATTTGGGTTTTGGTCCGTATGGAGGGGTTACCATTCTTGAACGGAGTGGCCAAAAAAATTATCTCTATGGATCCCTTTTCATGCCCCCTACAGCTGCAGAACGCTTGGAGGTTTGTGATGTTTGCGTTGAACGGTTTTCTATTCACCTCTCGAAAGCATTAGAAAGAGAGTGGGTAATCACATCAAGCTCCATATGCCATAGTCCATTTTATCCGCTATGGCATAAAATCCTTTAGGGAGTGCTGGGACAGGAAATTCGGAAGAACTGGAACAATCCACAAGCTATCAGAGGGTTGGTTGGTGGTTTGTTCGATAGCTGTGGTTGCTTGGGTACAATCTATTGATGTCAATACTTTTGTCTCAGGAATAGACTTATGACTAGGTCTCTTCTGAGTTGCATTTTTTTTTTTATATCTGGTATCGGTGTGTTCTGCTTTAGAAATTTGGATGTTGTATATTTTAGTGAATAATCTTCGGCTTGATGCTTAATTTTTTGTTTTTGTTTAGGGACATCTTTTTAAAGAGTTGGAGTAATGGTGGAAGACGGATTAGGGGAGGTATACGCAGGCCTCTTACGTGAGTTTGGCGAACTCATCGGGAGGGTATGGGACAGAGTTTTTTGGCAGGAAATTCTCTCCAAGCTTTGTAGTAGATGAAACAACTTAGTTTCATTTCTAGTTAGTTGAAAACTAATACTCGGGGTAGGGTTGTGGACGGCATTTTGAGCGGGAGATTGGATCGAGAGCTGCTTTTTGACTAATTGAATAATCGGTAATTTAGGCAATGCAGGTGGGCATGTAACAGTAACTGCGTGAGTCTCGCTGGGATTGAGGGAAGAGCTCTACTGGAATGGAGTTGTGTCGATGGGTTGACACGCGGAGGCGGGGGAGCTGCTGCATTTGTAGCTTAGGATTGATTTGGTCTTGTAGGATGTCTGTCTCTGAGTTGGTGTATGGCATCTCTACTGCTCAATTTTCGTATGGTGCATAACTCCAAAACATCCTGTTCAAACAGGTTAGACGGGCATTTTAGGAAAGAGACACTGTGGGGTCCTCCTCAGTTTTTGCAGTGTAGTGTGCTTTCACAGGGAACGTGAAATTCTTTTCCGCAGACCGAGTATATATCACGAGGTCTCCCCTACAGTGTTTTTGGGCATGACCAACACGCTGGCATTTAAAGCAATGTCTGGGTTGGGGAATAAACGTAGGAACACTAGCTTGTAAACCCTATTTTCACCTTTGAAGGTGGAAAAAGGGTGTTAAAAGTCAGCAGTAAACGAGGATTTGGAGTGTCAGGCGAGTCCCGACTTCGGGAGATCTGTAAACGTTTGTAACTGGAATTTTTTTCTGTTGGAGATTTCTTAGAATGACAGAAATATCTTCGTTTTTTTTCTGTTCTAAAGAATAAATAGTACCTTTGGATGTTTCTTATTTCATTAGGAGTGGAAATATGGGTGATGTTCCCGAGAGACGTTAAGGGTGACAAGATGGAACTTTGATTTCGGGTAAAAACTTGAACATGAAGGGACCCATTTCTCATTAGCGTAACTGGGGACCCCCCCCTAAAGCTTTTTCAAGTGCATCACTAAGAATGATGGTTCTTTGCTCAGTAAGAGCTTTAGAGGTGGTGTATCGCAACAAGTAATACATCGGGAATGATGCGTCAGCTGGCAGTCCCGATGGGGGAGCAGCATATGGAGTAAACAATTGAAAACGAATAGGACGGGGGGGCACCTTTTCGGGGTTTCTCCAACCGTTCGGACACCTGGGATGTTGAGGGCGTGCCAGATGACGAATCGCTGGGGGTAGGCAGAGGCCTTCCAGGTGAAGGGCAAGATCCAATGTTGGGCTCGGGGTGAGCCCAATTTTCACCCCCCCCTAAAAATGGACATAAAATTCGGAATTTTCAGCGATTTTTGACCCTACAATCTAAATGAAGCTTCTGGTTGCCCTCTAAAACGTTGTTATCATCGGGTGTTTTCTTGTGACTGTAGTCATTCTTTAGAATTTTCAATTTTTTAAAATCCATGTTTTTGACATTTGTCGAAACTCCTCCCTAAACTTTTTTTCGAAATGACTTCAAACTTGAAATATGCATAGATAGTTCCATTACCTACAATATTGTACAATTACTTTTTCGATTTTTTGAGTTTTCTGCTCAGTGCATTGTCCAATTTCCCAAACCCACTTTTTTTTTTGGATTTAGAAAATGAAAAATTTGCGATAATTTATTTTTCTACTCATCCGATCAACATCAAATTTTCAGGGCTTTTATAATCGGGCGAGATGCGTCTTTTTTACTTAGATAATTTTTGTGTATACTCAAAAGAATTTTTTAAAAATTTTCAAAAAATATTTGTTAAAAATTTGTTCCAAGAACAAATCCAAACCTAATGCATATACTAAAGAAATTAACCTAGTAAAAAATGTGCATCTCTCCCGACAACATATGCCCTGAAAATTTCATCCACTTCGCCCGAACAGGAAAAAAATTATCGCAATTTTTCATTAAAAAAAAAAAAAAAAAAAAAAGTGGGTTAGAATTGGACAACGCGAGCAATAAAAAAATCGAAAAGTACTTTGGTACAATATTGTAGGTAATGGACCTATCTTGCATATTTCAAGTTTGAAGTCATTTCGAAAATAGTTTAGGGGACTGTTTTGGAATGTCAATAACATGGGTTTTGAAAAATTCAAAATTCTGAAAGAATGAGTACAGACACAAAAAAAAAAACAAAAAAAAAACACCCGAAAACAACGTTTTAGAGGGCAAAAAAAAAGCTAACAGTTTGGTGTTTATATAGTCAAAATCGCTGAAAATTCCGAATTTTATGTCCATTTTTAAGGGGGGGGGGTGAAAATTGGGCTCAGCCCGAGCCCAACATTGGATCTTGCCCTGAAGCGGACGGTATCACGGCATTGATATGCGAAGTGCAATTCAGAAGAGTAAGTTCTTTAATCGGTGCATATTCAGTAATCATTTTATCTATCAAACTACGAGGTGAATTAAGGTTTTGCATGGTATATAATTAAATTCCTAGGGGTCCCTCTCAATTGGTGTCGTAGACCTTTTATGAAGGTTTGTAACTCCAGGTAGGACCGCGTAAGCGGCGAGACGTCTTCTAATTTATTATATTTTGAATGTTCCATGAGGTGGCGAGGATAAAAAGTCCCAAAACTAGTGCTAGATACGTGGTGTAATTTATCACGGTAATCTACGAACGAGATGACTTCAGGCTCACACCCCTTCATCAACAGGATGAGCGCCCAGGTGCTCACCCTCCCATAAGGAAGGGTGACATGATTGGCGATGCTAGTTTATCTACCTCTCTGAGGATGGTGGGGGGGGGAAGAGGAAATTTAAATAAGAGAGAATGGTTTGATCTTTTGTGACATATGTGGTAATTAGTATATATATATTAGTAAATAATTATTATATATATTATGAAAATTTAAAATAAATTATTTTTAAATAAAATATAATATTATTATATTATAATATATGATAATGTATATATAATAATATAATATATTATTATATTTATATATATATATTATATATATATAATTATATAGTATGTATAAGTAATAACTTAATTTTTCTTCTCTGGAAATAAAACTATTATCATATACTTTATTTAAATTATCTTAATACCTATCTTATAATCTTGTGGTTAATAATATGATTGCAGTCTAAATATAGAGTAGATACTTATGTGTGATTACTATATATTTTTATGAAACTATCAATTATTTTATTAAACTATCGAGATTACGGTGTTGGTGGTAATTTTTTTTATCTTGTTTTATATTTTCTTTCAAAATAATATAATTATTTTGGTATTTAATTAAGAGTTTTCTCATTCAGATCTGTTAAAGTTAGCGGTGCTATAAAATAAAGTCCGAATTTTTGTAATCATCCTTTTTTATTTTCCAGTTTTTGGATCCTGGTTATCCGCACTCAGATTTATTGTTTAAGTATCATATATAATAATCAACTCATATAATGTGAAATATAATATTTCTATACAAAAATAAGAAGCTCTCGCAGGATGGGTCCATAGAAAGACTTTAAATATAAGTTAATAAATATAGTTATTTAAAGGGCGTCCTAACGACTAAAGATCTTTCAACTACTGCTTACCCGGGTCTAGAGGCTATCATAAAGTTTCTGTGCGGTGGACGGTATAGCGTGTGCAACTAAAGAAGCCCTGTAAACATACCATTTGGCATGGCTGGATTAATTTAGTTATTTTAGTATTTATCATTACTTTTGGACTTTAATGATTTACCTAGTTGTTGTTTTAATCTCACCATAGAAGTTTATTAATATAACCACCCTCATTTATTACTTCTTATTGATATTATATAATTATTTAATTATTATTATTATTATTATTTATTGTATTATTTATTGTAATTATTATGTAATAGTTATAAGATAGTTATATATATAATTTATTAGTTTATATTATTATATAGTATATATATGATATAAATTAAATATATATACTATTGTCTATCTATATATATATACACCTTAATATATAATATATATATATATATATATATATATACATAGTATGTATATTGGATATATATATATTGATTATAAATATATATATATTACTATATATAACGGTATATATATATTATAACTTGTATGTGCAGGTTGATGGTAGTCGTCTTATTCCCTATTTTTAGTTATGAAAATAATCTTAACACTACGGTTAATCTTCTGCCTATTTATATTTTATTCCTCTTTTTAATGAATATAGATTCTATACATACCATCGTAGAAACCTATGTCTTTTATTATATATATAGAGTAGAGAGGAGAGAAGTCGCTTGAGTTTAATGGCGCAGATAAATGTTTTTAAATTCCTTTCATATATTGTAATGTAAATTATAATTATATTTAAACTAACTATAAATTTGGGTGCTGAGGAGCCAGGTTAAAAAAATTTCAAACAAAAAAAAGTAATATTAATAATATCAAACTTTTTATATCATCGTACGGTTTATGGCAGCGCCCGGGACCAGAGCGACGCTCTTGGATATTTTCCTTTAGTGCAAAATAAATTCTAACCCCGAACAATAGTAGAGAAAAATAATCATGTTACTAGGCCATAAGTATATACGATCCTATGTAGGAGGTATAGGCACATATCGTAAATATATTGTACTGCAGATACGTGTTTTCATACAAAACTGGTTCTACACACTTTCAATCAAATAATGGGTTAAGTAAAAAAAATAAAGTTAAATTGATAAAAAAAACATGTAATTTGGGTGCAATATAATGAATGTTGATCTTGGCTGTTTAACTTTGACTCGCTCTCACTTGTCTTAAGTTACTAAGTTCTCAGTTTGCACTCACGTTTTTGTCTTGTATGTATTGAAATACTAACAAGGTGCAATTTCTATATAATAGCATGAATAATAGAGAATAAAGACACAGAAATAGAAATAGGATATACCTATTGTATTTAACATAATTTTTTCATACCAAGACATACTTTTCAGTAATTCTACAAGCTTTACTTGATAAATTGCGGCGTGGCATTTACTTCATGGACAAAAAATCAACCTGGTTTTGTGGCTTACATATTTTAGTGATAGTGTTTCTTTAATACTTTTATATAAAAGATTTGGCGTGTATTCGGTTCTGTCTTAATGTGACATTTTTAATAATACTGATTGCTTTTATGAGTACATTTCATCCATTGAGTTATAATCGTAACACCAAATAATAAACTATACATAACTATATAGGATATTATTCATAAATTGATCTTGAAGTAAGTAATTTCCAGCTACATGGGAGTACACACTTGAAACTATCTATTTTCTGTGACACCATATTTCTTCACCGATTTATTATATATATTATGTCAAGTTTATGGTAATTGGAGTGACAAGTCTTGTGTAATAATATTATTCAATGGTAAACTGATAACTATATCACTATTACTCCTTATAATTATATATTGATAGGTAAACATAATATGACCTTTTAAAGTAACCTTCTTATAGTACTTAAGATTATATATATGAGTGCCATTAGGTTCCTATTAAAACTCTATAATTGTGTGTAATAAACAGGCTCTGTTACCATTGCACAGAAATAGTATCCCCTACGAACACCATGATTTTTTGATTGGTATATATGTTTTATTTGTTTTCTCGTTCAGTAGCAAGGTGATTAAAACTTCATATTATCACACTGCCATGTACGCGTACCAACGTATGAGTCAAGCAATAATATAAACCACATTAATGGCTTAAAAACAAATTGAACTAGTAAATATTGTGACTTGATTGTTCAGTGATAGATTGCTTCCACCAGAGCTAATTCCCAAGCGTGAACATATGTGAATACAATTTGACAGCTACCAAGACGTACGAATTTCATTGAACTTTTATCATATAATTAATATTATCACTTTTATTAACATTAAAAAGTACGATGAACAAGAACATTTACAAATATTATTATCTTATCATTATTCGTAATTAATTGAAAATAAATATTTTAAAATAATATCCTATAAAAAAAAGTTACAGTTACAGTGTTAAAATATAGATAAAATTACATGTTCACAGATTATCATGTTTATGCGCAGAAAAATCCAATTTTTTCGATTTTCGAAATAATCCCATATAATCCAGCTAATAAATAGATTTACAACAACATTATTTTTATGGCATGACACTATATAATGTCACAGTATAAATTGATTATGATCGTTATAAGGCTCTTGCAGGTAATACAACTGTTAAGAGCGTATTATGGATTGTCGTGATTATACTATACTGATAAATTTAAACATCATTTGCTCGTATAAGCTACAATTCAACCGATAGAGTTCTTAGCTCTGAGGCATGATCTAAGACTTAATTCTTTGAGAAAAATCATGTTTTGCATCCTCTAATTGTTAACTTTAGTCAGGTATACTGGCCTGACTTTACTCGGGTCTTACTACGCTTTCAATCCAACTTACAAAAGCCTCCTTGTTCACTGTTCTTCGGGCAAGAATAAAACACCCTTACGCAGCATAGTAAGTAAATGAAATCTTTTTGCATACAGATTAATCTTATACCTTGTAATAGAGGAGACCATATTTATAAATGTGATCTATCTTTTCAGTTAGGTTATTCCATTCTATGAGTTGTTAATATTTTTCCTGTTGTCAAACATATGTTTGATTAGAATATGAAATTTTGCGCTTCCAAATTTTGCTGTTTTCCAATTTTTGCTATTCTTAGTTAGATTTTGATGTAAATAATTTGTCGAAAGAGTTGTTAAAATATGTATGTATACATATTCTAATTATTATTATTTGCTTTATTTCTTCTGTATTTTAATGCTATGTTACTATGGCCCTAATATAGATACATTGTTTTTAATATCGATTCCAACTTCTGCGGATACTAGTTTAAGTCTTATAATTCATATTATTATATTATCATCAGTTCTATAAGTTCTATAAAATAATCATAACTTTTTATTTGTGTATATAAAATATAATTGCTAATAATTAGACAAAAGTTCTAATTTTTTATATAATAAATCGAGATCTGCGATACAATAATAATACTAGTAAAAATTTAATAGTGGGCAGAAAATAAAATATATGAAAAGATCTTCTTGAAGAGCCAGAAGAATTCTCCAACTCTCTACACTCCGTTCCTAAAATACTGAATACACAGGAGTTAATCGGTATTATTCAGGACTCAAAATCTCCAGTTGAGTCGCGGATATCGAAATTTACAACGGTGTCGGTTCAAGCTATTTCTACAGTTGTTGCCAGATTACTCCATGATATAGACTAAAAGCTACTCTTACACGAGAATCTATATGTCTCTGTGATGCATAGATTGTCTTCGGTTGCTTGTCTCGCTCACTCACATAATAAAAATGAAGTTGTCAATAATTTAAATACATTTGTTTGTCATTTTTATTTATAATAATAATATTGAAATTTATTTTGGAACATTCAACAAATTAATAATCTAATATGAGCCGCGCGCTAGAGTCGTTACTTACCGACAAGTTGCTTTGTCACGTTTTTTTATATTTTTCACTGTAACGTTTTTATCTCATACTCTAATTTTCATATATGTGAATTTTTTTTTTTATAGACGTAGGTACCTCGAGCGACGTGATGGGACATAGTGGGACTAGAAGTCCCCTTCCGGTTATGTCGCCCGCCTGAGGCCGAGGAGATACTGACTCTTTCCATCTTTGCGATTTAACCGGGGATATTCCTGTTTAATATATATAAAAAAAAACTTAGTATTTGGCAACTTTGTAACGGCTTCTATAAGCCTTGAAATAATGCGGAAAAAAATCATATACATCGTTATTATAATATATATTCGTTCGATTTATATCAGTTAACTTTTCCTTTTAAAGTGAGATACCAGTTGCTTACATTTTGCAGCATGAATGTTTTTGGTAATAGATAGTTAATCATCTTAGAGATGACTCGATTTCTTCCAATATAATCGTACATTTTTATTGATATCTGTTACCCATATATATAAATATTATTTGCTTGAAAATATATATACGTTAAGTAGAATAAAACCTTTGATCATTCGGCTACATTTAATAAATATTTTTAAAATTGATAATATTTTTTATTATAGGATATATTACTCCTATATATCTGTTAAAAGTCTCAGTATATTTTAATTAGTAATCATAATGGTAGAATGGATAAGTAACATAAATTAATAATTTGGTATTTAAATATCAGGTAACTTTTACTTTTTTTTCTTTTAGTAAAACCGATGAGAGCAAATATAAAAATATGTGAAGTAAAACATTAAAATAATTTTATTTTTATTTATATATAAACTTGTTATTGTTTTGTTTATTTGATAAAATATAAGTGTGTGTCGTGTGTCGTGGGTGGGAAGTGATAGATGTTAAAATGGTGTGTGTGTATGTTATGATGTGATAGTAAGTGTTGTTGTCGGTTGGTGTGTTAGGTGTTAGAGTTGTAGTTTGTTTATTGTGTGTTAGTGTGTTAGTGTGATGATGGTTAGGGTTAGTTTTGTGATTGAGCGTATCCTGCTAGGCAGAGTCATTTAAGTACTTGTGTTAAGAAACTTATTGTTCCCTTGTATTATAAAGTAATATTTATTTTAAGAATGATTGTGTGCTGCAATAGTAATTTCTATGAGTTTAATCGAAAAACTCTACAAAGTACACAATGCTGCAATATAATAATTTCTGTGTATTCATCCCCAAATGACTTATGTTTTTTCATTTTGGATAATGACGAATGTTACAAACAATATCTATATGATGTTCCGGAGCAATCAGTTTGTGTGAGTTATAAAAAGAAAAGAAATTTTCACATTCGCTCGATATTCAAAATATTCTCGCCCATGTAGATAAAGCGCCTGTATTCACATGTGCATATAATTTTGTTGAATAGCAACGCGAGATTACGTTGCTGTGATTACAATAACAGAAGCACATATGTTTGTCACCTTGTGCTTTATACATACTTGCATCGAATCTCCAAAGAAATAATCACATGTTTGTGATATGTCGGAGTGTGATACTATAGTGATGGCTGGATAATATTGAAATACGGATGGAATATCAGCCATTGATAGAGTGATGAGTTTATAATGATTGTAACTCGATGTATCGGTACTTGAAGTTTGGGATTTACTCAATATATTAATATAATATTAATATATATAATAATATTATAGTATAATATAATATTATATATTAATATATATATATTATATATGTTATATATATATATATTATTAATATATATATATATATTATATATTTATATATATATTATATTATATATATATAATATATATATTCATATAATATATAATTATATATATATATATATATATATATATGTATATATTATATTATTACTTATTATATATATATATATAATATATATATATATAAATATATATTTTATATATATATATAACTAATATATATATATATATAATTATATATTATATTAATATATATAATTATATATATAATATTATATATATAAATATTATATTATATATATAATCTATATATATATATATATATAATATATAATATATATATTATATATATATATAATACATATATTATTATTATATATATATATATTATTATATATATTATTATATTAATTATATATAATAATATAATATTATAATATATATATATATTTATTATATATATATTATAATACTCATTATATAATATATATATATATATATATATATATCCGTTTGAACAGGCATTGTATATTATATATATATATATATATATATATATATATATAGAAACGCTTGATGCAACTAAGACAGACCATGCGTTTTGAACACCGTCGAAACGCACCAGGAAAAAAAATATTAACAAAATTAGGATTAGTAATATTCTGTTCCGATTTATCAAACGAATTCGTAACTTTTTTCCGTCTTTATTACATAATATTTAACAAAATATTTTATTTTTATTATTTATTATTATTTATATATTATTAACTAAATATGGGCTTTCTTTCTCATGCAAAATGAACGTTTTTGTTATTTATTATTAAGTTTTTAATACTTTAATTCGTGTCCTTTCTCATCAACATTTTAATTAATTGCTAGTATCATTATACTAGATCAATATTATATAATACAATTATAATATATATATATATAATATTATACTATATATATATATTACATATATATATTTAATCAAATTATTTATTTTTATATATATTTATTTATTATATATATAATATTATAAATTTATTTATTTATTATTTATAAATTATTATTTATTAACAAAATAGCACCAAACTTCACAACGGTATAATTATTACTTCTGCACACTAAAGAGCTTTTCTCTAATATTCGATCCCGTGACCTTCATCACACAAGCTCTCTACGCTGTCAAATAAACTTTTCTATGGTATCAAAGTGCTAAAGAACAAATATTAATCCGAGACAAAATGTATTTCGAACTTTTATTTGTATTTGGGATTCATTAACTTAAAAAAATGTATTTAAAATATGTAGGTTTGTATTTATTTATGCCTTTGCAATACAAAGAACTCTGAATTCATAAATACACTAAATGGAAGAAAAGTTGAAATGTTGTATTTTTTTTATCCTTTTATAACATATTAGCTACGATCGAAAAAATGTAGATACAAAGATACATAAATAGATACATATGAAATAGTTTGTATACCTGTATCCCAGTGGTGAGATGGGGCTAGGTCGTACCGGTTAACGCAAATCGGTAGATAAAAAAAATCCAGGATAGCGTACCGGTAATTAACTTTTTAATTTTATTAAACATGAAAACGAATCGACAGTTAGCTTTTAAGACTAAGCAGAGAACCTGCTATTACAATTTTGGCAGCTCATAACCGCCTGTATCTATTTATCTATTTATAACTGGTACACCACTAAAAGCTTTAAAAAAAGGAGAAGGAAGGTATGGAGATGGGGGAATAAAAAATGGAGGGTGAAGAGGGGAGAGAAAGGAGAGCGAGAGAGGAAGGGGAGAGAGTGAGTGAGAGAGGGAGAATGGGAAAATGATAAAAAATTAGGAAATTGCATAATAAATATGGAAATTTTATTACCTCTCTCTCTCTCTCTCTCTCTCTCTCTCTCTCTCTCTCTCTCTCTCTCTCTCTCTCTCTCTCTCTCTCTCTCTCTCTCTCTCGTTCTCAGGTTTCAATTTACTTTCATCTAAACACTTTATGTGACTCTTTCTGAAAATACCAATTTAAAAATAAAGAGCCTACGCTACGTGATATATATATATATATATATATATATATTATATATATATATATATATTATTATATTTATATACTATAATATATAATATATTATATATATATATTATATAATATATTATATTATGTATATATATATTATATATATATATATATATATATATATATTATATATATAATATAAATATTATCTATATATATAAAGTTATGTAAATTATACCTATATAAATACTAATATTATATATATATATATAATATATATTATATGCAAGTATTTGTGTCTTCTGCCGCCCCACATCCATTAAACACAACGAAAATTTTTGTTCTTTTTGTTTCCTGCTGATAAGATCTTGATTGATTAGAAGTTCAATGATGATATAAACAAAATTAAACTTTCCTTTGTCAATTAAGTACCATTACTGTACTTATGTTTATATAAAAGATTTATATTTATTTGTAGCAACCACTATTATGAATATACTAGGCCACCATGTAACTTACCCAATACCTAAACAAAGCTAGCCCTATGGTGACACCCGTAGCTAACACTAAACATTGGTATACATGAGTACTTGTTACGCAATATGTGGCCACATTTACAATTACTACTTGAAAAACTTCTTGGGTGGGCAGTAAGGTGGGTTGAAAAATAAAAATTTTTAACATTAAAAAGTGTACCCTCCTAATACCTGGCTTTTGATTTGTAAAACATATTTATGAAGAAAATTTATGTATATTATATATTATTTATATAGTTTTGAAATATTTACTAGATATATTATACATATATAGTATATTATATATATATACTATAATTATTAAATATATATATATAGTTTTTTTCAAGTATCTTACTTTACTGTTCCCTCTGTTTTTTTATTTTCTGTTATTTCAAATACATTATTGTTCTCAAGAACTTTTTTCTCTCTA
>JABUQX010014935.1:42500-54124 GCA_015478945.1 Trachelipus rathkii
AATTCTTTTATCTTTGCTAATCTCTTAGATAATGGTAGAGTTCTTCAGATAGCATATCGTCATTCTAATTAGCCAACCGCGTAACCATTTTGTCAAAATTGTAGATATTTGCGCCATCTGCTAGTACAATTTAGCAAATTTTAAAATATTATACTTTCTCTAGTCCACAAAACATTGTATATATATATATTACCGCTCTCCTCCAATCAGTAGTATTTAGGGCAAAAATATACAAATTTCATTAATATAATAATCTGAAGAAACTATAATGTAGAGATAAATTTATAGGTCTTCTGAAAAGTTTGTCATTTTGGAGTTACGAGGTTTATTCAATGTTAGATCCCCCAAGAGATATTAATTACAATTTTTTTGATGTTCACTCCTTCTTAAACATTTAGTCCATAAACGTAAAATTCTTAATCATCATATAATTCTTAATTAAGTATATTCTTTGTATTCACGTTAAGTCATTATTTTTAATTATGATCATCATCCTCCTTTCAGTACAACTAGGTCGTATACTATTTCATCTTTATGGACGATTATACATTTTCCCTAATACATGTTTCGTTTCGTGAAGGTAATTACTATATAATGAATAATATATAAATTGTTAATATTTTCATTACGAAATTAATTCGATCTTCGGAAATATATACGCTTTTATAATATTTTCATTAGGAAAATATTTATTCATATTGAACGCTGAAATATCAATTGCATGTGTTACCTCCCTTACCCCCCTCACAGCATACCCCCAACAATACAAATATTAAAGGGGTTGGGAAAGGGGATACGGATCTAGAACATTTTAAAAGTTCACAAAAATAAATTAAGAATAAATTATCACTTAATTGACTTCCTTTCTAATAACTTAATTAAAATAATAAAATAATATAATAAATAATAATAATAATAATAATAATAATAACTAATAATAATAATTAATTTAATAATTAATATATATAATTATAATAATTAATATAAAATTAATAATAATAGAAATTAATATAATAATAAATAATTACTTAATTTTTCAGTATACTGTATCCTAAAAGGTAATGACATCCTGTAAAGGATAATAACTGCGATAGTATCTGTGGATAAATATTATTAAGGTATGAATTCGCATCCCTCTGGAGAGGTGCTCCGAGTTGAGCGATATAGCGATATCGCTACTTTCTGATTTTCCGCTTCATTTATTTCACTACTCGTCTCTTCACTGTATATCTATATTCATTAGGTGAAATTGACATACTCATCATATTATTTTATATATTTACTATATTTAAATTTAATTAATTTCAATTTATATTATATTATTTATTATTATTATTATTATCATTATATATTATTACGACATCCTTACAACTTCTCTCTCTTCTTTATGACATTTGGTGTCCTGCTTTTCTCTCATTATTCCATATCTATTATATAATTTTATTATTATAATTTACCTTACCCTAAGACCGGTGGATAATTAAATATATTATTGCCTGATATGAATTTTCGATTTATGTTCATCTATATGATTATTATCGTTAAGTATGGCAATATAACTTAGTATTGTGTATTGTAAGTATGTGTATTGATATTTAAGTTATGTTGAATCTCATTATCTATATTCCATACTATTTAATTCATTTATTGTTCTAGAGTTAATTGATTTATATAATTGCATTGACTTCATATAGTGATGAAGAGATTTGATTTAGTATCACTGACTGTGTATTCATTTCTTATCTGCTCCTTTTCTCCTTCCGCGTAATCACTGCTCACATCAGGATATAATGGGAGCTTAAGTGATGTAGTGTGGAATAATTGAAAAATATCATAAGGTAGATTATAGTACTAAGAAAACATTGAACAGTGAAGATTTGTAAAATAAGGAATGAGAGAGAGAACATGCAACAAGCACAAAACATACGTAGGCGTTGTACATACACACAATTACGGCATGCTAAATCTCTATCGCCCATCTAACACTGGTATAAAAATTGTTCACAAGAACCTCGTATGGCTCAGCTAGCCTAGTGAAACTAGACAACCTAACACCATATAGGGAGAGTGGCTTAAACGAAGACCCATCGGAATTGGACCCCACATGGTGAGAGAATAATCTCGGTCAATTGTGGGTATGATGGTAGTGAAAGATATGGGTCCTGCTTATATCCCTGATGGAGTTGGGTTCTTGTGGGATCATACAGAAGCACCCCCTAACTCTGCCTAAGAAAGGGGGATAACGAGAAACGCATCCTCAATAAACATCCCTCGTATAGACGTCTGTCTCTCTTGTGGACTCTCTATGTATGATGAACCTACAATTTCAATTAATCTCGCGTGTCAACCTCATTCACTATTAATGTTTTGGTCGTCAAGTGTGAACGCTTGCTTTTCTTACCGAGTTTCTAAATGTAAACATTATAAATTTCATTCGTATATTTTAATAAGATGGAGTGGAAAGGATAAGATATATGGTCCATCTGAAGCGCGTCTCGAGATTCTATTGAAGCGTTTCGCTCTCCATATTCTCAGTGCAGAACCTATATACATCGCTTATGACTAATAATCATGACTATCATCATGCTGCTTTTCTCATAGGTATTGGAATTATACCAGAGTTGACGTTTAAGTAGCACTCACTCTCTTACTACTATTTTTCTTTTTAATATCTTACAATTTCTCACAATACTACACACAAAATCAACATTTACTTCTTTTACAGTTTGTTTAAAACTCCAACTGTGCACTATCTCATGTATTAGTGATGAAAATTTCTATTCCACACTAGAGACAGGCGCGGTGAAGATATCTGATTCTTGAAGCTAAGCTCTGATAACAAGTGATTGAGCCCAACCCTACTCATATAAGATCCTATTCGTCATTATTCACACTATAACGTCAGATTGAGTTTCACTATTAATGACATTCGAACACCCCACGCAGGCTTAAACCAAGGGTTTAAATAACATCAGCCACTCTCCTTAGTGCTCCAGAGAGGCATTTTATGCGTTTAAATTCGCGCTCGGTAGGATACTCTGCAATCCCTATATGCTATAATAAAGTCCAAGGAGTTCTCCATCTCGCAGATCAGCTTAGCTTCGTCTTGCGAGACGTGATTCACCAACTTTTCTCATTTGGCACATCTGAATGCAGTACTCGTTATCATTAGTCTCAACATATACAAATAAAGATCAACATGATTTTATAACTCCAGATGCATGTATGTTCACAAGACTACTTTTGGCGGTGTCCAAAAGCCTAGCCCTTGAAGGCTGAGTCAACCCCCTCCCTCCGTCATATATGATAAGAATATAACTAATAATAGATTAAATCATCCATTAATACTAAAGGCGTGTATGGACCCTTGTATATAAGCTAGGGATATTAGTAATATCTGAGTAAAGTAAGAAAAATAAAGATCTTTCTGTCTTAAACAGATATTTCACATAGCTTTCTTTGACGAGCCGCTATTATAACTTACTGACATATAAACGTTTGTGTGACATAGAGGTTTCCAAGTAACATAATATTATATTTTTTATTAATAATTATAATAATAATTACTAATTACTCATGTTAACGTCCAAGTAATGAATAGTGTTATTATTATATAAATAATATATATATGTCAAAAGGTGAATAGTAGATACGATGAGAACCGTTTAGGAGAGATAAGCGTGATGCTAGGCAAGTATAATATATTCATTTTATTATAGTAAGAAGTCTCACACACTTCCACACTTATAATTTGGTTTTTTATAAACTGGTGAAATTATTAGGAATTCTCACTAAATAGTCGTCAGTACTGAATCACTCATCCGGATAAAATTCTTCCAGATCAGCGAGTAGATGAGTAATAATGATAATAGTTATTATATAAAAGTGAAGCAGAATCTTAGCAAATGATGATATTGAAGAATGTAAGTGATATAAAAAGGGTCGAGTCTCTCTTTAGGTTAATTAATGAGTGGATAGTAGTTAGATGTTGTAAAAGGTGAGAAGTAATTACATTTAATGAAAAAGTATAGGAATCTAATAATGTTAGGACGTTTAAGCTCAATTTCTATACAGACCCTGTGTACTATATACGTGTATAATAATATTACCCTCATTAAAATATTATTCGACACGCAAGATATATACAACAAATGACACTCACGCCATCGTACTTATACACAAACATAGTTTACGGCGACTAGCATTCACAACCAGCTCTACGATATATTTTAAGCAGATATTGCAACATAAGCTACAATACATTATTTAAGACAAAGAGAATAGCAGAGTACTACATAACACATCACGCGATACTTACTAAAATCGCCATTATTGGATATTTGTCAAGCGCCAATCACTGGACAATAACGTACATCCCTCCAGTAGCATTCCTAATATGCGACGGTAATACACCATTATTAATACGTACTAACAAGGTATTATCAAAAAGTAACAACTTTATATCGCCATAAGATACTTATCTGTCGCACATTCTAGAAATGCTTAATCTTTCCATTTCACTTTGGCGACTCTGCATTTGAATAACAAATGTAGAGAAAACTGGACAGTCTCGAGATAATTCCGTAATCCCAAGAGTGATAAGTTTGCAAGTAAGTCAGCGCTCTGCATATAATATACAAGACTATAAAGAGATTTAATTATATTCTAAGATGAAGATAAGACTATATAATATAGCGCGCATTTATTGTTACGAAGGTATAGTAGCGCTCTCTATTTTTTATATACTCTGATCATGATATTTGTAGACATATGCCGATGCTCTCTAAATACTGAGATATAATAATTAGTTGCTATGTATTTATTGCGATATAGGTAAGTACTCGTATATTTGACTATAAACGTATGGGGCGGGTGAATAGGCATCTGATAGCACATCATACCGTCAATATTATATTACTGTGGTTAGTAGGTAACATGCTTATTCATAGGTGCTCACCTCCGGTGGCTATTCCTATCTTTTTTCATCCTAGAGTTATTCAGGAGCCCTATTAGCACCGTTCAAAGTAAACCACAGGTTACAAAGTACATAGGTTAATCACCTTACGTAGAGGAGAAGGTCTTAGGAAGAGATATTTATCATGCCAGATATCGCTACTAGTTTGAGTTTAAGTAGTAGATACCTAATAGGTTAAGGTCCGTAAAGAGATATATTGGCTCTTATTATATTATCAGTATTGGTGAAGGGTACTCTATATATACTAATTCAACTACGATATAACCATCAGTGAATGAGAAATAGGCAGTGACTTTACGAATTGCTAAGAGATATGTTATTATATATTGTGACATAATGAATAGTGCCACAGATAAAAGTGGGATATATAATATTGTCTCAAGTAGGAAGAAACTTGGGAGGTTTAACGCACTAATTGATTTATTGAGCTGCCGTTTTGCCTCGTTCAGTAAAGAGTATATTCCCTGCAACGATTTCTATACTGTAATTGAAATAATATATATGGCGAGAAGTGATTTGTTAGAATACTAGTAGAAATTTTTCTAATCCCGTATGACGCAGTCATGATCCTACTAGAAATTAAGTGACCATGTATATGGCCAGATAACATAAGCACTCAGATATCTTTGAACCATTGATTTATATGTAGTGAGACGAAACATGGAGTGATTGTAATATGTAAGAAGCATAAAGGATATGCATTGATATTGACGCTACCCATACTAAGCGAGATATAAAGTATTCGCTAATGATCTCTATAATTATCATTATATTAATAGGGCAGAACCAGTCTACCTATATAAAAGGAAATACATACTCTAATCAATGAAGCAGTAGTTACGTGAGGTAGCGAGAAATGATGCTATCATCTGAAAAATTGGAAAAACTACTACATTTAAGGTCCCTGTCTGTAAATATTTTACCTCAAGCTAATTCTATACTAGAATAGACAGAAGAACGGGCAAGTCCGTGTGAATAATACTCGAGACTAAATGAATGAGTACAGTTGAGCGGACTCACAAAAAGATTTTAGATATTCCATACAAATATATAAGTGCCATCTTAATCCTAATGAGTCATGTATTTTTCACTTATGTTATAAGGAAATCATATTTTGCACATTGTGATAGGCCATAAAGATTAATTTGGGTTGTGAAATGTATAATAATTAATATTTAACTCTATTACTAATTATTGTTTAATCTTGAGTACAATATAAAATTTTAATATAAATCTCAGTTTACTCTGGCGTAACTGAGTTTTATCATAGCTATTTTCTGGTATCTGGATCCATGATATCTATTCATTTTGATATTCGGGTGTAAAAAGATTAATTCACATGTGTTGTGCTCGTCATCATGAGGTATTTACATTACTACATTCTGGTACTCTTGTCGTATACGGTACTTATATTTCTTGGTATGCTGAATGTATGTTGTCGAACCAGGTGGTTCCTGGATTTATAATGGTGACGTCATGTGAGAATAATTATTCCTGAGTGTTTGGATACATAATAGAATAATTTTATGTTGTACTTCAATAAAAAAACTTAATACTAACCGAAATCATATATATACATTCAAATTTTTGCCTCAATACAGTAATAACATCAGTTATCTAATATTTACGTAAAGAGGCTACTGTAGAATCAATCCATTCAATATAATAATTAATAATTTTAATAATTTAAATTTAAATAATAAATTTAATAATATCTATATAATTATAATAAATATAAAAATAAAATTATAATATTAACATAAATAATAATATAATTAATAATAAAAATAAACAATAATAATTCTTAATAAATAAATATATATATATATATAATAGATAAATAATAAATATAATCATGAATTAATAATAATAATAATAATAATTAATATAAGTATAATTATAATAATATATTGCATATAACATATAATAATATATAATATAAATTAATAATATATATTAGTATTATTCAAATTAATTTTACATTAAATAATATAAATTATTTAAAATGTATTACTGTAAATCTGTTAACTTATTTATCTTATTATGACACCAGATATTTGCAAGATATATATAGAGAACATAATAGAAAATTCATAGAGAATCAAAATTCATTTGAGAGTGTCTCTATTGACATTAATATTCGTTAGGTTGATACTCTGATCTCCCCTAGCCCAATTAATCTAGATTTAACATAAATTTAACTAAAATAAATAATATAGCTTGAATTAGTCTGAAAGCTACGGGTGAATACAGTGTAGGTTGGTGAGTCATATAATTTAGGGTTAGAAAGGGATATACTTATAGGGCGCCAAATAGGGCATATGGGGTAGATGAGGGATTAATCGGATATGAATAACGTTAATTAAGGTTCAAAAAAATCTTAATTGGTAAAAGTAGTTTTAGTAATTTGGAATTTCTAATACACCCGAATACAGTTTGACAAGTAGAGAGAAAATAATTTATTGGATCATTAAAAAGTTTATATGGAAAAGTTGGTAGAAAGCGTTGGATAATGTAGGACTTTCCCACCCAAATTGGGACGATTATGAATAATTGATTATGATCGATTATTTTGAGTAATCGTTTTTAAGTAATCGATTATGATAAAAAACACAATATTTACCTACAAGTAGAGATAATTGTCGATTATTATGGATAATCGATATTAAATCTCAGTTTTGAATTCATCGATTCTCACATCGTACTTATAATATATTGGAGGCATTGATTTTCAATTATTTGAATAATTGTTTAAACTAATAATATCTAATCGATTTTATAAAAAATTGAGTGAATGTAGTCGAGGTGCTTCACAATATACCTGAGCCCGGTAGTACGGTAGACTAAAATAGAATAGATTTATATTTATTCGTAAGATTAAAGTTTCATTATGACAGCAGCATATGAGTAAGAGCTGCTGTGTGTAGAGCTTGAATTTTTGACGCCAGTGAAGCCGTCAAACTGGAAACGGGTGATCTGCTAAGAGATTATTATTGATTCCCTCCCCTATCTTCTGTTTTAAATATCTAATACTCCATATTATTAATACCTCTCTCTCTGTCTCTATATATCTCTCTCTATTAACGTCTAATTTAACTCCACTCGCTATAACATCTCATTTTATTCTTATTCTCTATATAATGATCTGATGATATTATCTAACAGTATTGCAAGTTATAGAAAAACAGTACGATGTTAACTATTTATTAATAAAATCATTATTTTCTTTTCTAAATATTAATTTCGATCACTCGTCCTCCTAGTAATATACAGTCAATCACATCAAATCGTTCTCTGGTGAACTCTTAAATAATATTAATGTAGTTTAATTAATCAATAAATTCGTATACTCTTCTCCTAATCTTCGCAATTAAATATTTTTAAATAGTAGTTATTATATATTAATATTATAGAATTCATAAATGTTATTATTTCTTTATATAATTGATCTCTATTGTTACGCATAATTAAAAAATTTATAAGTACTTATCTTAGTAATATAATTTAGTGAATATCTTTATAATAGTGGTTTATTAATTTTAATAATGCTTTGAATAACATTATATTAATAATAAGCTTATTTTTGTTTTATATTAATTATTTAATAAACTTATACCACTAATATTCCATCAGCTAATTCCAGCTGAGAAGTTAGATATATATTATTAATGTAAGATCTTGATTGTAAAATGGTGGATAAATTCTCCCTGTGAAGTGTGTTGACTTTTAATCGATAGTGATGTGAAATAACTAACTCGTAATTTAGTCATGTTAATATTAATGAACATTCTTTATGCAATATAATTTTAAGGTAATTTTTAATATTTAATTGTTGTGTTGGTGTATAACTCCAAATATCATAATGTATAATAATAAATGTAATGATAAAGAGGGTAAAGTTACACCTTTTTAATTTAGATCCTTTTTAAATAATTATATAGATATACAAATATAAATGTGTCTTAAATTATAATATTGTACTTAATAATATAGCACTGTTTCTTATTATGTATATAAAACCTTATATGATGATTTTATTCATTATTTTCCAAGTTATGTTTATTATATAATTAAAAATATTTTGCATGCAGGTCAATCTAGGTAAACTTACCTCATCGTCTGAAAGGGTATATTACATATAATTTTATTTTCTTAAAATTCAAATTATTTTTGTTACATTTTTTACAGTTAAATTATATTAAGCGTCTCGTTAATTACAATGATCTTAATAAATATTACCATCTCTTTTTAATACACTCGTATTTACAGAAATTATATTGTATATGATTGGCAAATACCCAGGAAGTAAATAATTTGAAGTTAGAACCTGCCTTTCTATTGTCTTGGTATTCATCCCTTTACTCCAGTATTATTACATAAAAGAAAGTTGCTCTCTCAAGGCTTAGTTATATCTTCTATAGCTATACTATGCCTCATGATATCCATATTGATTATTGTATCGTTTCCTCCGCTACTAAACTCGCTCTATGAGACCTATGCAAGAGCAACTGTGTTACCAGCTTATGCATGTGTGATGACCGCGCACGCAGAAGAGAGCTGAAGCATGAACACGGGCAAGTATGAGCTCATGATGGTAGCGCCCTCTTACGGTATTCTTCCTCTTACCTATCAAGTATTTGTCTTTCGCTTCCGGTATATGAAGCAGGAGGATTAGAAATGTAAGTGTTTTATAATTATGAGAAATTTTTCAATAGTGGTCCCGAAGAGCTGTCGTATCCAAGTTTAAGGTACTGTGTTAGATAATATTTAAATGCATAATGTTCAATACTTAATTTGTATATTCAGGTTAAAAGTTGGAAGTAGTGTAGTTATTAGAATTTAGATCTACTGAATGTAAGAGTAAGTTAGTAGGTGTAGTAATGTGAGTTATTTACATGGTACATAGTTATGTATAGTAGGTATTAGTTTATATTATTATTAATATAGTAGTATTAGTATAGTAATAATTATATATAGTAGTAAATTGATATTATTATTAATATAATTAAATTTATATAAATTAATTAATATATATATATAATTAATAGACTATTAAATAAGTTGTAATTTAAATTCAATTTAGATATTAAGTGGAAAGTGATCTTAATTCTTGAAACGTACACTTAGTCTCAGAATACACAAAATCTTAGATTTACAGCTGCTCTCAATAATAATAAATAATAATTCTAAATAATATATATAATAATATTAATACTATTAACATAATAAATTATTATATATATAATAATAAAATAAATGTATATACATACACGAGCATCATACCTAAATAAATACACTATTATATACCACATTCTTTCTTTTACCGAGAAATATATTTTTGGAAACACTGATACTGAATGAGACTGATCTGGGTTTACAATATGAGCCAGGTATCAAATATGTAAAATTTATTCAACTTCAGCTGCATGAACAATCCAATACAGTTCTCCTCGCGCAAGATAAATGTTATCTCCTTTCCATATTAAAGATTTAATACTACTAGTCACTTTAAAAAGCATAAAAAAATTTTTCCTACTAGTTAATTTTCTTTATAAATATAGATATATTTAGATTCAAGAGTATTTATAAAAATGTTGCTATGATCTTTAACTATAAATATAGATATATTTAGATTCAAGAGTATTTATAAAAATGTTGCTATGATCTTAGTAATGATATAAAACCCCCAGCACCTATAATAACAAGTAGTTATTAGTGGCTGCTCATTCTATATTAGTATATGCTGTTGTGCTTATGTCTTAAAGGTTGAGTCTTAAGCTGTTATTTGAGTGCGTGCGGTTCTGAGTTGATTTGTTCAACGATTGTGTAATCCAACCTTAATTTAATCCACCAACTCCTATAATTACTCACTGATCATTTTATATGCTTTGCTCTCAAATTCTCTCACTCTTTTACTCAACCTTGTTTTGTATAACAGTCTTTGTCTACTCTAAATGTTCTTAACCATGGTCTGTTTTGCAACTCTAGGTATGACCGTAGCACACACATCCAGGATTTCTTTTGGTAAGGAACAAAAAGCCCCGGTCACATTAGGCAAACCATTTAGAATGGAGTAGGGAAAAGGGAAGCATGACTGGAGAGTCTGCCCATAACTAGCGCACCCATAACCTAACTTTGATTGTACCAACACTATGAAGAGTCGAAGCGAAATCCATTTGCTCACACTCCAACATGTAGTTGTGAGGTGACGTGAAAGGTCCAGTGAACAACGGAAACTAATTTTGAGTTAAAGGATGTGGGGGAGTTACTTGAGGTGGTCATTTAAAAGCAGACCTAAAAACCTCAAGTGTGATTCAAGCTGGATTGATGAACCACCAAGAGTCAACCAGGGAGCTCTGCGATTACTCTACCTTGTTTGTTTCCTTGGGGAAAAAGCATGGCTGTTGTCTTAGACCTGAATAGTTAAACCTCGCCATTCGCACCAATTGGTAACCTTAACGACTGTCAACTTTCCATTAAAAAAAAAAAATCGAAATCAGAGAGAAGGTTAAATAGTGAAAAGTAAAGTTTATGATATTAGGATACGAAAGAGCGATATTTAGAATACGGAAAAAGTGATGTTTAGAAATTAAAGTTCTGTGAAAGACTCTATAGAAAAATTTCATTGCACCCATGACAAAGCAATAGA
>JABUQX010014936.1:0-5000 GCA_015478945.1 Trachelipus rathkii
ACTTTATATGTGTAAGTTGAGTGGCGTGTGAATGTCGTGTGTTGGTGGTGTGGTGTGTGTGTGTGTGAGCAGAGCAGGAGAGAGAGAGTGTGGTGTATGTGTTGTTTCTAAATAATAATTCGCGCGGAAATATTGCGCCCTGGTGGCGCACGCGGCGGGCGGGGAACGCGGAAAAATATGCGCCTGCGGGCGCACGCGGCGGCGGGGAACGCGGCGGGGGACGCCACCAGGGCGGTCGGCGGTTGACTGCTTTGCGAGGGGGGCTCATTGCTGAGGCCACTGGTGGTTAGCTTATGACGAAGTGAATTAATTAATTATCTATTTCTACGTGGAAATAATAATTATTCCTCAATGTAAATTATTTATTATAAAAATAATATACACCTTAGTGAAAAATTAAAACACTTTTAATTACAAACAGTAAACTTGTTGCACCTCTAACAGCTTAAAATGACTATGATTTTTAAAATTGAGTTTATTGGTCTAAAGAAGATAAAATTTTAAAAACCACCACCTGCTCCCAAAATTACAAGTTGTAAAAAGAACAAAGAGTTAATTTTCAAAAGGACGATAAAAATAATTGTCTCGACAATCACATACGAGGTCATATTTATTATCCCTGAGTCATCAGAGATTAAGGACTTACCCGACAATCACAAGTAAGGAAAGACATTTCCTTTTTGACCTCCCTGCTTAAAGGATCTACCGATCCAGCATGTTTCAGTTGGAAATATATTTATAATAATAATAATAACAATGATTCTTGTCTGAACGGGAATTACCTTTTGACCTGGTATCAGGCTATTAAATTAGCCGTCTACAAAAAGGCTTTATCCTAAATTTAGGGCCGTAAATGTTAGGCCTACGTAAGTTATAGAATGCACCCACGATTTTACCAGAAAAAGTTTTCAGTTTTGAATGAAATATTATTCTTGACCTGGAAAATTAGGCTTAATTCGCTCCGGGTTACAAAAAGGATTATCCTAAATTCAGCCCTTACCAGTCGTTCAAAAAACAAAAAAAAATCTTTCAGCACCATTTAAAAAATCACCAAGACAAGCAACATAAAATAAAAAAAAAAAAAAACAAAAAAAAAGACAAAAAAAGATAGTTTTTTATAAACGATAGGTGTGAGGTAGTGAAAGAGAAGGATAAAAAAAAAAAAAAAAAAAAAACAGAAATAGTAGATAAAAACTTCTAAAAACAAAAAAAAAAAAAAAAAAAACGTCGAACACAATAAAAGTAAAAGGAAAAAAGGGAAGTACCGAAAAAAAAAAAAAACAAAAAAAAAAAAAAATAAAAAAAAAAAAAATAATAGTTATTAAGAAATCTAACCTTGACTTATAAACAGAATATTAATAAAGCCAAAACATTAGATAGTAAAAACGATGCAATATTTTAGAAAAGCATCCCCAGCGTATAACTTAAAAATGTATTCGTTTACGATGAAATAAAAATTCTTTATTTAAATATAACATAAAACAAAAATAGAAATGAAATTTATAAGATTTTATCATAATACACGTTATGGTAGCAGAGTAGAAATTGAATATTGAATTTAACAAAAAAAAAAATTTTTACTTGTCACTTGAAAATACACCTTGGAGAATCATTTAAAATTTTGATAGTTACACAAACGGCTCATTGGAAAGCAGTAACCAAACAAAAGCACATGATTAGAACAAAAACGTAAAGGACATAGCGATTGATAGACAATAGAAGGGTAATAGAATGCTGAGGAGGACAATGGAAACAAAAAAAAAAAAAAAAAAAACTATAAAACCTAACGATTAAAAATAAATTAGACTTTAAAAAATAAAGGTAACGCTTATCAAAAAAAAATAAATAAAAAATAGTATTAAATCTAAAAAATTCAAAAACACAAAAATGTACATAAAAATCTATTAGTAAAAGTTATTTTATAACTTGATAGATTAGATACGAATAGAAAAATTAATAAACAAAAAGTTTGAACTAGCTTTAAAAGTGACAAAATTAATACCTTCTTGGGTTCAAAGCTAAAAAAAAAAATAGATACAAATATAATAAAAAAAAAATCATACAAACTAATAGCGGTTATGCCGACAATACAAAGGCAAAAACATTTGAGGGATGGATAAATAAATACGACATTAAACAAATGCTGGAAATGGAAAGGAAAAAAAAGTAAAAAATAAAAATACAACCAAAAATAAAGATAAACAACAAGAGTGAAAAAAATTAATAAATAAACCCAACAGTTCTTCGAAATTAAAAGCTGTGAAGTAGATAGAAAAAAAAAAAAAAAAAAAAAAAAAAACAAAAACAAAAAATAACACAAACTTCGTTGCGTGAGGTGTGTGATGATCGGCTGGTGTGATGTGTTTTGTCGTGTGTGGTGGTGTGTGTATAAATCTGTGTGCGAGTGATAAGGATTAAATCCTGTCGCTGTGTAAGGTAAATCACTGCTGATAATGAGTGCATAAGTAAATCTGGGTTGTAAGAAATCATGTGTGGTAGAGTGTACAAGTAAGAATACAAAAAACATAGATGTGAAGTGTAAAAGCTAATAACCAAAATCTGGTAAAAAGTGAAAAGTGTAAGTTAAAACTAGAAAGTAGTTTCTGTAAGATGTAAGGGGCAAAAGATGTGCTGACTGTGTATAACAAGAATCATCAATAGTGATAGATGTGTCTCACAAGTGTCCCGGATAGTGAAAAAAAAAAAAAAAAAAAAAAAACAAAACAAAAAGATGCTGTCGCAAACGACAGATGCTATAAGTGATAAAACTGTAAGTGTCATATGGCGTAAAAGTAGATCAAGTTACACATCAAAAGAATAGTCGTGAAATATAACAAAGGAATCAAACTAGATGAAAAAAGTCAGTGTAATCCGTAGTACATAAGTGAATGTGTGTATCACGATAATACAAAGGCCGGTACAACGTAAGAAAAAATCGAAAATCGTGTACAATTGATGTGTAGCTAGATAAGTGTGCTGGTGAAAAAACATAGTGTCGTGGGTTTGTGTGTAAGTGCGCAAAAACGCATCGTGTGATAAGTCGTGATGAAAAAATAATCAATAGAGAAACAATGAAGTAAAATAAACAACTAGTATATAAAAATAATAAAAAATACAATCTTACATGAATTTACATTATTTATACGTACATAAGAAATAATACACATAAATAACAAAACAAAGCTATAAAACAAATTCCCATCATCAATTTTAAATAAATATATGAGTCTAAACGCAGTAAAGCAGAAGTTAAACAATAAAGCAATAAAACAGCAACAAATATGGTCCATTGCAATAAAGCATACAACTGGTAAAAATATCGTTTTCAAAGAAGTAATAAAACATGAGTTTAAAAGCAGTAAGCAGTAAAACAAAAGACATACACTAACTCCCCAACTTAGGTGTTAGGTAAACCCTCTATTGATTTACTGATCTTACTGCCTTTTAAAGGATTATGTAAATTGTTAATGAAATAAGGTGAGTAAAAAAACAGGTAAAAACATAATAAGTAAAAGCAAAAGTAAACATAGAGTATAAAAAAGCAGTAAAGCAGAAAGTTAAAGCAGTAAAGCAGAAAGTTAAAGCAGTAAAGCAGAAAGTTAAAGCAGTAAAACATGAGATAAAGCAGTAAAAAACATGAGGTTAAAGCAGTAAAAGCAGTAAAAACAAAGCATACTAATCCCCCCTTGGTGTTAGGTAACACCTCTATTGATTTACTGATTTACTGCTTTAAGGTATGTAATTGTTAATGAATATGTGAGTTAAAAACAGTTAAAACATATGAGTTAAAGCAGTAAACATGAGTTAAGCAGTAAAGGCAAGTTAAACAACAAAGCTACTAACTCCCCCCTAGGTGTCTAGGTAGCAACCTCTAATTAAAATAATACTTATTACTTGCTTTAGGATGTAATGTATAAATAAATAATTAGATAGCCAGTAAAAAATAATAAAAGTTAAAAACAAGTAAAATAAGAGATAATAAAGCAGTAAAACTGAGCAATTAAAGCAGATAAAAGCAAAGTTAAAAACAAAAAAGACATAATAAATAAATCCCTCATCGGTTAGAGAATAACACCTCTATAAATGATTTAACTGAATTTACAAATGCTTTAAGTATGATATAGATTAATGATATCATTTAATTAAAATCTTCGTACAGTTGTCAAGAGATAAAAAAATAACAATGCTTATATATACAACAACAATTAATAGAGAAATTCACTAATATTTATTCTTCCTTTAACTCATTCCTACAATAACTCTATATTCATTAATCTCATAAATTGGCACAATTAAAACTTCTATAAAATAGATATTACAAAATAAAATTTAAATAACTCAAATATTTTAATAAAGTTTAAAATATGGTCAGCTTTTCCTAGAGATTTATAGAGATAGAACTACTGGCCTGCAGTACTCGACTCATCAATTGTGAATTAGTCGCTGATGGAGCTTACCCCCAAACGCTCCTCTGGATACCGTTCCCTGATACATGACTCATTTTATTTAAGTAAAAGGTGAATAAATAATATTACGTATAATATGTGTGTGTGTGTGTGTGTAGGTGTTAAGGTAGTGAGCATTAAACGGTTGGTATATGTACAAGTGGGGATGTATGTGTACTAGGTATGGTGGTGTGTGTAGGTAATAGGTGTGAGCGTAAGTGCCTATGGTAGGTGATGATAGTGTGTATAAAAAGCCTGCTTAGTGTGTTGTGTGTGTGTGTGTATAAATAGCCTAGCGGGTTGTGGGTGGGTGGTTGTGTGTGTGTGTGTGTGTGTATGTGTGAGTGTGTAAGTATGTTTATAGTATGGTGTGTGTTATGGATGAATAGCATTTTACTCTCTCTCTCTAACAGTTGAATAATAACTAAATAATAAATAACCCCATAATATAATATAATATAGATAAATATCAATAATATAAAAAATATAAAAAATCATAAAGTATATATAAAATAAATGTATATATAATATTAAATAAAAAATAAATAATATAAT
>JABUQX010014936.1:10000-17500 GCA_015478945.1 Trachelipus rathkii
GTATGTCCTTCTCTATCCCATCTCTCATGCTCTATCGTACAGGTTTACTGTTAAGTCCTGCAGTGCTCGCTAAGTAAGCATCAATCAAGATGACTTGAGAATTAAATTGATAGCAAGCTGGAAAGCGAAGTTAGCGCTCCGTTGTGTTAGTTTTCTCCTCAGTCCCTCTACCTTCACATCACTGCTCTCGCTCTCTGTTCTATCTTGATCTACTACGTCTTTCTCGTGCACTTTCCTCCTCTCTCACGCTCATCCTACATTCCTTCTCCTCTTCCTCTACATCTCTCTCTGTCTTCTGCTATTTATGCCGCATATCACAACAAACTCATCTTTAGCAGTAATTTGTGATTCTACGCTCTTATACAACACTTTAAAATTATAAAATGCATTGTACCACCCCTGGGCGCCTTTTCAGATATATAATATACTCTTCGATCCGTCATATTGAAAGCTACACTTGAGGACAAGAGGATTAGCTTTCATGGTTACACTACGTTATAGTGACAGTACAACATAACGTTACTGAATATCGTCCATTTTGAATAATGTTGATTTAATAGAAGCTGGTGTCTCACATTACTTTGATCTTGCTACCGATTCATCTTAAAGGTGTGTATATTTATATTAGCTATTATGTACATCACATTTTTACTAATTTTCACGTAATAAGTATTTTGGGTAGAGGTATAACCCCTATCATTTAATATATCTTATGACGAACTCCGCTAGAATATTAGAATGAAGAGAGCATACATTAATAATTGGATATTAACTACTATAACTCTCCAGTACTAGTAGTAAGACCAGAGAGCTCGTCCTACTGTCACGGTAGTGAGGATGTATAGAGGTTTTATAGTAATCTCAATTTAGTATTTTCTTTGTCCTAAATATCTGAGCTCTTATAGAAACTATGGTCCTAACATACCCCATACTATCCTCCTTGTTCAATAGTTCTACCTCCTGATTAGTTTTACTCTGTTTGACTCCCTCCATCTTTCAAAATTCAATGGACCGAAATAAACAATTTTCGTCACAACTTGAACAATGAAGTAAAATGCCTTTCTCTATTACCAAATGAGCTAGATGATTTATGAATAAAGGGCCGTGGAATGCCTTAAATATTATTAAGTAATCAACATAAGGAGCCTCCAAAAACCACCATGATGAACCTATCGACTACTTTCAATCCCTTAGTGCTAAGTTTTCTTGCATTGTCCTCACAGAAGAGACCTTTCTAAAAAACTATAACAAAGACCTGTATGCCCTCTCAGGTTATGACATGTTCAACGTTTGCCGTAAAGAAAGAAAAGGAGGAGGTGTCTCAGTACTTATTAAAAAGAGCTTAAAAGCAAAAGAAATTTTTTCAGTCATTAACTCTGACATCGAGGCGTAACATTTAAAGAAGGATCTAAAACAATAAACTTATTAGGAGTTTACAGACCACCACAAGGGAGTAGAGGGAATTTTACACAAAAGCTTGATGATTTATGCAGCTCTACACTGAAAAGGATCACTGTAATAGCTGGCTGACTTTATATCGACGTGTCTAGTAATCAATTATCCAATCCTGTGGAAAAAGTGCTTTATTGCACACAATGACGTCTAACGGTTACCTTAACTATATTACAGGAATTAACACGCCAAATGAACTCAGATAACTCCACTAGCCATTGACCATATGTGTGTCAAAATAATCCGTGCTCAACAAAAATCCTTTAGACTAACACCGACCTCTCGGACCAAACTTTTTTTAAAACCCCCTTGGGCATTTTTCCCTTAAAAAACAAAAATTTGAACTTCGCCCAACTGCTTTCCCTAGTGCAAAAGAAAGTAAAATATAGCTAATTATCAGAAGACCGTAAACAAACATTTCTACGCCAAATAAAATATACAGACTTCTCTTTTGTCCATGACGTTAATCTTTCACTAGATGAAAAATACAAAAAATTTAGCTCCATTATATATGACACGTATGATAAAAACTTCCCCATAAAACACAAGACAATCTCAGAAAAGAGAACAATGAATAAGTGGTTGACAAGAGCATTATTAACTTCAATTAAACAAAAGCACACTCTACATAAAAGTGCTAAAATGGGTACCATACCGATGCATGTTTACACAGAATACGCCTCAACACTAAAAAAATTAATAAGGAAATCCAAAGCTAGTTTCTTTGCTGATAAATTCAACCAGTCTCAATCCAATCCACGATCGCAATGGGGCATTATTAACGACATTTTAAACCGTCACAATACACAGAAAACAAAAATTGATGAATTAAAAATAGGTGATGAAATAGTTACAAACAAGCAACGAATAGTCAATGAATTGAACTCCTACTTTACTACCGTAGGAGCAGCCTTAGCAGCCGAAGTTCAAGAAACAGAGAGGAATTTTGCCGACTATTTAAGACCGCACGAAGTTGAGTGTGTTATAAGTGGGCTCATGAATAAAAGCTGCGACCTTCAGAGTGTCCCGAACTGGATATACAAACACTGTAAACAAGAAATTTCACCAGTATTAGCCGCTCTTTTTAACAACTCAATTGAATTACATTACTATCCAACTGAATTAAAAATCGCAAAAGTCACCCCTGTTCCCAAGAGCTCTGACACCTCCCTTCCGAAAAACTCTCGTCCGATTTCAATCCTACATACAACTGGTAAAATCTTTGAAAATAGTCCATGCACAACTTACTAATTATTTGCATGAAAATGGGCTTTTATCACAAAATCAGTTTGGTTTCACCAAAAACCGCAACACAGAAGATGCTCTGGTTTTCCTTACTGAAAAACTATACAAAGCACTAAATGAAAAACAAACATGTGTACTCTTACTTCTAGATTTCTCGAAAGCATTCGATGTAGTTCCACACAACCTACTCTTAAGCAAATTAGAGAGACTTGGTATCACTAATGGTCCACTACAATGGTTTCAGTCTTACTTATCTGACCGAACACAATACGTTCATTTAGGAGACACATCATCCTCACTTGCCTCAATTTCCCACGGTGTCCCTCAGGGCTCTATTTTGGGGCCGCTATTCTTTAATATATATATATAAATGACTTTAAAAATTGTCATAATTCAATTCACACACAATATCTGAACGACACTGCCAATCTTAATATCGACCAGTAATATAACCACATTAACGAAAAAGTAAAATAATGAATTAAAAAACATATATAACATGGGTAGAAGCAAACAGACTCTCCCTAAATCTACAAAAAAAATTACCTAGTAATAACAAACAAAAAGAAAAACCTGTTCAACTAAATGTAAGAGCAAAAAATATAACTATAAATCGGCTATCGTTCTGCCAAATTATTAGGTGTTATCCTTGATGACAAGCTTTTTTTCAAAGAAATAGTCTCATTAGCAAATTGTCTTATGCTAACTGCATTCCTTAAGATAAGAATTTTGTTCCCAAAATATTATTTTAAGAAAAACTTTTACTAATATCTTGTTATCTCATCTACTCTACTGCTTTCAGTTTGGGGTTGTGCAAGTGAATCCTGCAACAACCTCTAATCGTTATGCAAAAGAAAATTAATTCGTGTAATATCAGGGCCCCGAAACTACCTTGAACACCACAACCCCACTATTCAAAAAATTTTGTCATAACTAAAACTTAGATGATATTATACCCTGAACAGTAAGTAGTTCACAATCATTTAAATCACAAATGGAACGCAAAGATGAACTTTTACTAACATACTTGGTACAAACCAAACTTTAAGAACAAAGAATCTCCGTAGCACAAATTTTCCCATACCTTTAGACAAGCAAAATTCACCCTAACGAAATCGCGGAGGCCATCTCATATAAGGCATAGAATTGTGGAATAATCTCCCTAAAAATGTACAGGAGTCAATCAACATTGGGTGTTTCGTTGAAATATCAGAAGCTTCTTATTATCTAAATACTAACGAGGGACATTCCTACCCGCGTTAGGTCATATTCTACGCTCGAATGGATGACGACTCCTATAGAGGTCATTAATAATTTTCTTAGCTCGCATTAATTTTCATAGGATTTAAAAGGTCAATGAATGATAGGTTTGATACTATGAATACTAATGATAACCATTATTATTAGTATTATTATTATTATATTTATATTATTATTATTATTTATTATTTTTATTATTATATTATATTATTATTATTATTTATTATTATTATAGATTGTATTATAATGGTTATAATTATTAGTATGTTATTACAAATTATTTTTATTAGCTAATGCTATTATTACTATCATTATTACTATATATACTGCTAGTTGTACTAATAGTGTTGGGTTTATTATTATTATTATTATTTATTATTATTATATTATATTATTATTATTATTATTATTAATTATTATTATTATTATTATTATTGTAATTTATTGTTATTATTTTTATTGTTATTATTTTTATTATTGTTATTTTATATTTTATTATTATTATTATTAATTATTATATTATTATTATTTCATAATTATTATTTTATTATTATTATATTATTATTATTAATTATTAATATTATATTACTATTATTATATATATTAATTTATATTTATTATTATTAATATTATTATTATTATCATTACTACTATTATTATTTATCATCATTTGTAATCCTCATCATATTTATTTCAAGTATTTTGATATTATAATGATTATTTATTTATAATATAATATATTATTATTACTATCATTATTATTATTATTATGTAGTATTTTTATTATTATTATATTGTTATATTTATTTTTAGTACGTGTATTATATAAATATATATAATGTAAATATAACTATATCTTAATACTGTTAGTTTTAGTTTATTACTATTATTAGTATTATTATTATTATTATTATTATATATTATTATTTATTATTATTATTATTTTATTATTACTATTATATTATTATGATTATTATTATTATTATATTATATCATTACTAGTATCATGGTGTAATTGTTTTTTTAAAATTCTAATTGTTTTTTTTAGATACAGAAATTTATTTAGAGAGGTGTCATGTTCAAATATTTTTATTTTATTTATTATTATTATTATTATTATTATATTATTATTATTATTATTATTATTATATATTACTATTATTATTATTATTATTATTATTTAATTATTTTATTATTATTATTATCATACGAATTTTATTTATTATTTATTAATTATTATTGATTATTATTTTATTATTATTATAACTATTATATTATTATTATTATTATTATTATTATTATTATTATTATTATTATTATTATTATTATTATTATTATTATTATTATTATTATTATTATTATGCTATCATTGTTTTATTATTTTATTATATATTAGTTATTATTATTATATATTACTTATTATATTATTATTATTATTATATTATTATTATGATATTATTATTATTTTTATTATTATTATTATTATTTGGGCTTCAATGACGAAACGTCCCCCTAGAGCCCTTTTCTATATATAAATTTCTTTTGTATTAATTCTTATTATGTAAGCAAAAACTGTATTAAGTTTGTGAGAATAGTTATTTTTTTTTTGATTAGTATTATTATTATTATTATATTATATTATTATTATTATATCTATTATTATTATTATTATTTATTATTATTATTATTATTATTATTATTATTAGGTGAAATAGTAGAAGAGGGGCGAGTTTTTAAGAGACTTTTCAAAGAAGTTTATTTAGATGGAAAGTTAGATAAATATATATAGAATATAAAAATCGTGGTAGGAAAGATAATTTTTTTTACAAATAAATAAATAGTAAATAGATGGTTGTATTTTTATCGTACGTCTGGCAAGGTTTGAACTTTGACAGTTGGTTTGAATGGCTTGTCAAAAAAGAAATGATTTTTTAAGGGAGCGTAAACCTTTTTTGGTACAAGTCTTAAATGAAGAGGCGTAAATTTATGATCGCGAAAAAGCGATAAAAATTTTAATTATTTTAAGGATGAGATTATATATAAAGGGTAAAAAAAAAGGAAAGCATTGTAAAGAATATATATATATATATATATATATATAATTAAAAAGATACTCTATAGGATAATATAAATATATATTTATATATAATATAAAATATATGTTTTATATATATATTATAAACATATATATATATATATATATATATATATTTATATATATATAAATATTATAAAAGATAAAAAAATATTATAAAAGTATATATATATAATATATATATATATATATATATATATATATATATATATATGCAAGGTGCGGCAGAACCGATTGAGCAATTTTGATGAGTTATAAAAATGTAATGGGAGTACATAGAGATGACATGTTATTATACTCGAGGTTGGCAGTTCTTACCATTTTTAATCCTTAAGTTCTGAAAATAATGTCCTCAAGAATCAAGATGGCCCACATTATTAGCAACACACTGATGGAGCCGTTCTCGGAAGTTTTGAACAGCACCTTCACACATATAGCGTGGTATTGCCTTGATTTCTTCAACAATTCGCTCCCTTAGCTCTTGTAAGGTGTGAGGGCGATTTTTAAACACCTTTTCTTTCAGATATCCCCACAAAAAGAAATAGCAAATGCTGCAGATGACCTTGCAGGCCACCCTACATCACCCCTCAGAGAAACCAGACGTCCGGGAAACATTCTTCCCAAAACAGTGAGTGAGTTTCGGGCTGTGTGAGCTGTAGCCCCATCTTGTTGGAACCACAAGTCCCCCAACCCCAAATCCTCAACAATCTCTTCCATTTTTGGATGCACGAAAGTGTTCAGCATGATGACATAACGTTCGGAATTTACGGTCACAGTCACTCCTTCCTCCTCAAAGAAGTATGGGCCTATAACACCAAACCGTGATACGGCACACCATACCTTTAGTTTAGGGGAATGTAGTAGCCTTTCCTGGATAACTCCGGGATTATTTAATGCCCAGTAGCGGAAATTTTGCTTATTGACAGCCCCACACAGGTGAAAATGTGCCTCGTCGCTACTGAAGAAGGCTGCCTCGGGAGGGATCTGTGCAAGCATTTGCGCACACATATCTCGGCGGTTTACATAATCTGTTTGCTTCAATTCCTGAGCCATCATTATTTTATATGGATGGAAATGTAAATCCATATGCAGAATCCTTCTCACGCTGCGGTCGGATATTCCCAAAGCAACAGCATGCCGTCGGGCAGAACGTCGAGGCGACTGCACTACCGCTGCTCTTACTCGCTCCACATTTTCTGGTGTTCTGATGGATCTGCGTCGGCCATGTGTATCTGTTCGTAGTGTACTACCAGTTGACTCTAATTGTCTAACCCAGGACCGAATTGTGTTCGCCTGAGGAACGGGATCGTTACGCGGAATGTTGAACCGTCGCCGAAAAGCTCTTTGCGTCGCGATCACAGAATTGTTGTTTTCATAAAACGCACGCACGGCAAAGCCACGATGCACTCCCGTCCACACCATGTTCGATACTAAAATGGGAATGTCGG
>JABUQX010014936.1:22500-30000 GCA_015478945.1 Trachelipus rathkii
GTTACACCGAGAATAATTAGATGGAATAATACTACTCACTATATGGAACTAGATCACATTACATAATATATGAATCACTATAGGGAGAGAATCATATCTAATAAATTAAATTACATAATCATTAGAGGAAATACACTAAAAATATACCTAATTCATATCGTACAAATATCTAACAGTATATAAAACACAGCACTCTGACGTATAATATGTATTTTAAACATATAACACGAGATACATTTAGAAAACTGAATTCGCACAAATAACTTTCCTCTGAGAATTGTTATTATTATGAGAGAGTCATAGATGCGATGAAAAGAAAATAAAGTTTCACTATAAATGAAGTTTTTAAAATAAAGTAAAGAGAGTATGATAATCGAAAGGAAAACTCACCTTAATAATTTTCTCTACACTTTCATAATAAGACGTAAAAATTCGATTATATTGTGAAGATATAATGCTAGAGTCGAAATTGTGTGTGTATATAGACCATAATATTGGATTATATTATAATATACTGAACGGCTCATTACTCTATCGCAATGGTTTTCTGGTGAGAGTGATTCATATATTGATTCTGAGGACATAGGATGACATGTTTCTTCCTTGAATGAAGAGGGAAAATATATTGAAATAATTGTCCAGGGCTCCTTTTATTTTTTTATTCACTACATATATACAATTATAACACGCAAAAGAAATGATAGATATCAGAGTAAAAATATTGGTTATTTACTTGTGCAATTTCTTGCACAGCTGATTGTTCAGAGTCTCTTGTGAACATAGCAGTATTTGCAATTAGAGAAAGTTGTATAGCGTCTTGCTATTAAAGTCGTAATAATTAAATGTTCGTTGGCTGATCTTTAAAATGTGACTACGAGTGTTATTTCACCGCGGATGCTTCAACAATAGCGATTTCGGTATGAGAGAAAATGTTAAACTTAATAAACCCTTACAAGAATTGATATATGCTCATAATAAAATATGAAAAAGTAAAAATAATTGCTAAGAAATAATTCGATATAAAAATTATTCTTCTCAATATAACTTCGCAAAAATTAGCTATTTGTCAAATTATAAAGTATTATATGAAGAGAAAGTAAGTGCCTTCGTAATATTTTGATTTCTCACCTCAAACTTAAAAGATCACCTATATATATATCAATAATAAATTATAATAGACAAGAACTATAACTAATTAATTTCCAAAACTAAATTGAGTCATTCACATCCTTTAGCACAAGAGATTAGCTATTGTCCCGTAACTAATATTCAGCTATTACACGTTGTTATACCAAGTTAATATTAACTGATGACCCTTGAGTTAAAGATCATTTACGTCGACTATATATATATTGATTACATATATATATTATATATATTAAATTATAATATATTTATATATAAATATATAATATATATAATATATAACATCTGAAGAATTAAGATTGTCGGCACAGGGCATATTACAAATCCTTTAACAGTACCTAAGCTAAAATACTTTGAAACTCAATTTCCATAATTACTATTGACAATACATTGGTCCAATATATATATATAAAAACTAATTAGTAATTATAATTTCTAAAAACCACTTCACAATCATTATACGGATCGTTTATGAGAAGTGCAGAAACTTTAAATTTGAGCGGAATATAGCACATTAATTACTCATAATCAAAAACACGCAACCAGATACACATTAAGAGTATATAGTGACAAACATTATAATATACTCATAGTGATTTATCATCATAGTATTCTATTTAATCACACAATCACATATTTATTAAGTATTTTAAACTATATTATATACGAAGCTGAGAGCTGATTACCGTTATAAAAGACTACATTTTTCTATAAGATCATTATATAGTGTGTAGAGTGTAATATATAAACACAGAGCACGATATCTCGCCAGTTACAGGATAAATTCTAATTTGTATAATCTCTTGTTTCTTACACTACATACTGTATCACTATAATTTTTATCACATATATTATATTTTATAATGAGAAATTAAATTGAGTATATAAAATATAATAAATATCATGAGTTAGTGTTTCGAAAAATGCTTTAATAAACTATTTTAATGTAATTTTAATGATATATTTAGTAATCATAATCTAGCTAATATAATAATAAATAATTATTATATAACTATATAATTAATAATAAATAATTTATAATTAATATATATTAATTATAATATATTACAATATAAATAATTAATAATTACATAATAATAAAAATAAAATAATATAATATAATTATAATATAAATAATAATAATATAATTAATTAATATAAATAATGAATTATAATTAAATGATATATATATAAATTAATAATTAAAATTAAATAATATAATAATAATAATAAAAATAATAATAATAATAGTATATATATATAATAATAATAATAATAATAATAATAATTAAATAAATATATATAATATAATATATAATAATTAATATAATATATAATATATACATTAAATATAATTATAAATAAGTTCTCTCATATAAATTTTAGATACTCCGAACTTATATATTACATACTTTACATCAGTGAACTTTACGACTTACCGACTCTACCACTTGCAAGAGTTTTCCTAGAACTCACCGACTTACTGCCTCCACGTATATATATATATATAAACTCACCGAACTATTACCTGAGTATTCTCTGATTGCTCATGTAGAGTATTTTTAAGGAGAATGATAATATGTTGCACTATACAACTAAAATAATTTAAATCATTGATTAGTATGAGCATAAGAAATGTTAAAACTTATACTTATTACCATACTTTCAAGGAAACTATAGCTATTTCTTCTTACTATGGGGGAACATCTGAGTATCTATTAGCACTTGATATAACTCATATATTATCTTAGCTAAATATATATAATATATCAAGGTAATTTAAGAGTGTTAAAAAGACATATCTCTCACAATATACTATATAGCATTCTTTTGAAAAATGTTATTGCCATATCTATTATAATTAAAAATATATACTATAGTATTTATATATATAGACATTATCAATATTAATAGAATATGAGGAGTATATACTTAAATAACGTATATTTTTAGCACATATATATCTATTACTTAATTTATCAAAATACTTACTGATTCACACATATTAAATAATATCGATCTATACTAGTACACAATAAATTATATAATATATCTTAGATAAATTACCATTTAGACAATTAATTATTACATTACGTATATTCCTTACATACATATACTACACTAGATATGTATAATTATATAATAACAATAATATTATTAAATATATTATATTAAAAATATTCATTAAATTTTTCCCCGTAATATGTCTATTTCTCTAAGCCAGCTACTGTATTAATCAGGTTTACTTGTTATCGGAAAAATCTTCACTCTTTATTACTATTAAAATATTTATTATAAAAACTAAGAAATGAGTATTTTATCACAACCTATGTATTATAAGATAGTTATGTCTCCTTAGATATATTATATATGATGTCACTGAAACTAACTGAGAAGCTAAGTTCTCATAGTACACATGGCACTCAATTTATAATATTCACAATAGTTTTAGGATAATAGGAATATGATACACAGACAGGGTAATTTAGTACCACACCCGTGTATTTTTCACACAGAATATTATATTATAAATATAATATTAAACAATATAATAAATATACATATTTAAAACTATGGTAGCACACAGGGGTGCTGACCCCCAAAAATATAAAATGAACAGTTTTTTATATTATATATTAATAATATATATAATACATATATCATTAATATATTATAATTATTAAATATATATATATATATTATATATATATATATATATATACTTATATCCCCCTTATAACTTGGGAATATATTATCTCGCAACTAACTAAATCACCTAATATACATACACTATATATATTTCAACACCATGAAAATGAGTGAATTAACTTTATTTGCTATATATCTAATATGAAGGATGTGAGGTAGTTTATTTAAATAAATATTTATACTATATATTATATATATAATTAATTAATATATAATATATTTTAATGTAACTATGTATTTGAGATATATATAGGTTATATATATATAATTTAATTTACTAATAGTAATAATATATACATTTATAATTTTTATTTACATACAGGGATATAATTTGAGAATATATATATAATATATTATATATATATATATATATATATTATAATATATAATAATTAATATATATAATATATATAAGTATATAATATATAGATATATATATAAATATATATATATATATATAATATATTAATATAATATAATTAATATATATAATAATATTAATTAAATATTAATATAATATATATTATATAATAATATATATATATTATATAATTATTAATATTATATGTAATATTATATTATATCTTTAAACAAGATTATATATATATTATTAAATATTATATATTTTATTCATAATATATTAATTATATAATTATTAATATATATATACTATATATATTAATATATAATATATATTATATATATAAGAATATATACTCTCACAATAAATAGACAGAATACCAGATGGTCATCACTACAAGACGTCAATAACGATTAACAAATTATTACTACTATATATTATTAAACACAAATATAATATAGAGAGAAGTGAGGAGAGAGAGCAGGAGAGTGAGAGTGCTATAACTAATTAGCTGATTCATTCACCCAATATGCCTGAGATATTCCAGAGGATACTATCACAAGGACCACTACAAGAGAGTCCACTGAAGAGTAGAGGGACAGCTAAAATGAATAGCAAGGACATAATAGTACGAGGAGATATTATATATTATATTAAAATGTGAGTATATGGAATGAGAGTTAACAGGGTGAGTGACATGAGGCCAAGATGAGAGTGGTAAGTGATATGAGTGAGTATTGCACACCACACAATAACACTATAAAGCATAAAACTTAATTATAGACTAATAATTATTAATTTATTATATTATGTATATACTTTAATACTATATCCAAAGTAGAATTCATGTATTTAATAGATATATAATATATTATTTAAGTTATTAATATAATGAGGAAGTGAGATAATATAGAGATTGATATATATAATATATACATAGTATATATATGTATATATACATATAAAATATTCTTCCAAACTGTTCAAATATAATGACAATGAAAGTTATTTTCTCAATAAACGTGTGCTATCAAATATTGAGCGGAAAGTACCTAGTAAAGCAGTACAGCATAGCCGGGTGGGAGGAGGAGAGAGGCACTAAATATATAAATATAATATATATATATATAATATATATTATAATGAGTTTAAAAAATAAACATGTACTTTTATTTAAGAAAATTTTAATATGAAAAGGTTACTTCTGTATTGTAAGCTGAAATAGAGTTGAGTTCGTAATATTACAGATTTGGTCATTTTAGAAAACGGGTTATAAACTTTTGTTGTCCATATTATATGAGAATCAGTTATGTGAACAGTGAAACAGTATTACGCTTTGTTAGTTTGGATGCTGTAAGGAAAAATAGTTTATAGTAGGTTATATTAGGTTAGATTAAGTCAGAAAAAATTATTAATTAAGAGTTATTTGTTTTTGGTTATTGTAATCGTATTTTGAGTTGTTATCAGTTTTTTTATGTCAGTTATTAATGATTTTATACCATTTATTTATTATATAAATATACAATTAAGATGTATTTGTTGTATGCTTTCATATAAAGCCCTTTTTTTACCTTTTAAAAGAAAAAAAAATTGATTTTAGTTGGTCTCATTGTAATTATTATTTTATAAGTAATAATGTCATTTATTTATATATATATACTACCATGCAAGGATCGGTCCGACTCCACCATTAGCTATTTACTCTGTATTTATTTTATCTTTTTTTTTATCAACCCAACCAGGGGTCCTCTCGACAACCTCCGAAGGTTCATATAACTTTATAGAAACCTACTTCAAAAATCTATAGAGTTCCTCACACGTTCGTTAAAAACATGTGAGAGTATAGGAACTCTATTATACTTGACCCATATATTATATATAAATACTAATTATATTTCAGATAATTCTCACTTCGGAGTCCTGGTTAACGAATATAACTCTATACTCACACGGATCTAGTACTAAACGATGGTCGAGATCATTATGATCCGATACTTAATTCAGGAGCCAGATTCTATTTCTTCCATTCTCTTTTAACTACACTCTTTCATCCATACCTACTTGCATTTCCTCTTAGGGCTCAGCCCCATCACACATTGGGCTTAGTGGAATGAAACCTCGGATCCGGGTAGGCAACACCTTCAGTCGTACAGGTTGCAAGTTTGAAAGTTATACGACATCTCTAAGAAGTACCTCCTCAGAGTTCAAACCAGCGTTACCACTACAGTACGGGGACGTAACCTCATCTACGATAAGGTCTCACCTTAAACAGGAGGGGTGTCAAATTTGAACTAGTTACAACGTCTCTAAGAAGTGCCTCCTCAGATATTGAATTAGCTTTACCGATACAGCACGGGGATGTAACCTCGTTCCCGATGAGGGTACTGTAGCGGTATTTCTGGTTCAATCTCTGAGGAGGTACATATTAGAGGCATCGTATCTCGTTAAATTTGGTAACCCTCTTTCTTATGACGTACCCTCGTCGTTCATGAGCGTATCGCTGGTTCGATCTCTGAGGAGGTACTTCTCACAGACGTCGTATCCCGTTCAAATTTGGCAACACCTCTTCTTATGACGTACCCTCATCGGGAACGAGGTTACATCCCCGTGCTGTATCGGTAAAGCTAATTCAATATCTGAGGAGGCACTTCTTAGAGACGTTGTAACTAGTTCAAATTTGACACCCCTCCTGTTTAAGGTGAGACCTTATCGTAGATGAGGTTACGTCCCCGTACTGTAGTGGTAACGCTGGTTTGAACTCTGAGGAGGTACTTCTTAGAGATGTCGTATAACTTTCAAACTTGCAACCTGTACGACTGAAGGTGTTGCCTACCCGGATCCGAGGTTTCATTCCACTAAGCCCAATGTGTGATGGGGCTGAGCCCTAAAACCTGGAAATGTTAGTAGAAGGCTGACAATTGAGAGTAGTTAAAAGAGAATGGAAGAAATAGAATCTGGCTCCTGAATTAAGTATCGGATCAAATGATCCGGAGCCGTAGTCTGATCCGGGGTCGTAACCGGACCCGAAGTAGAAATCTTGAAATATGTTTATAATGGGTCAAGTAAGGAGTCCTACTCCATGTTTACGAACGTGAGGAACTCGATTTTGAGGGTTCTAGAACCCTCGGAGGGTGTCCGAGAGACCCCTGGTTGGGTTGATAAAAAAAAAGATAAAATAAATTACAGAGTAAATAGCTAATGGTGGAGTCGGACCGACTCCTGCATGGAGTTAGATGGACAGTAAAAAGTGATACGAGACTGAGTACCGCGGTGCTTGACTCAAA
>JABUQX010014936.1:32500-56493 GCA_015478945.1 Trachelipus rathkii
AGAGCGAAATTACATAGTAAGTTGTAGCTGAATATGCTTAAATCATAAGAGAATGAATTGATCCATAAATATTTTTGTATTTACATGAGAGTTATAGAACTTGAAAAGAAACTATTTTGCTGATTTAATATTAACATATACAAACCAACCAGACACTGGTGGACATTGCAAAAGGAAACTCACACCTAAATAATCATAATTAAAACCCAGAAATTCGTAACAGGAAAGAATTAAAATAAAAACAACATTGGTTAATTAAAACATTGAACAAAATATAAAATATTAAACGCCATTACTACTCATATAAAATTAAAGCTATAAACAATTCTCCTATTCTGTAAAATACGGATACTAAATAGAAAACCGAACCTTTTTTTAATGACTAATACAATGAATTAGCGAAATAGTTAATGACAAAAAAAAAAAAAACTCAAAATTTCAGTTGGCTTGAGTACAGTATGGTAAACAAAACTTTCTAGGATCTCACAGAACAAACCTGAGGAGGAGAGTATTAATAATTGCATATTTCTGTAACTAGGGTTGATGAGGAGTATTTGCGAGATGACAAGGTAAACGGATGTGATGTATGCAGAGTACCGATACCGATTATTTTGGATCACCAGAATTCTTATGTGCGGATGAGTTCCGGAACAACGATGTCTAATGACCAATTACATAATAGCCGCAAATTGTGTGGAGAATTATAAGGTTATACCTTACGCTCTCTCATTTAAAGTGTGTGAGAAGATACCTTGACTTAAAGCAAGAGAAGGAGATTATTCTTAAAGAGACAACATCTTTTTGCATTTATTAGAAAATGTATGTCTCAAATATGCACCTAGTTTGTGAGGTAAAAACTCGGTGTTATTAATGACATCTGAATTTCCATAAAAGAATAAAATACTCAGTTGAAGTCAAGAAAAGCAAGAGTCCTCTAAAGAAAATTAAAGAAAGAAATTTCCTTACCAAACCCAAATGTGTTAGCATGAGTGAAGTAGACATCTCGAGTGTCATCGTGGTCCGGGAACAAGCCTCTCTTTGTCCTATTAAGAATATATATCTATGTGGGCCATGATTATACGTATTTGAGAGAGGTATCAAATACCTGATTGGTTATAAGATAAGTACATATATTTACAATCTTATATTAGATAGAAATATCGTATTTTAATACAGGGAGAGTATATAGGTATATACTGAGCTAAATTGTTGATGAGGTTAGTACTTGCTCTCTATATAGTAGCTCATATTAATAAAGTATCTTGGTAACGATACAGGAATATCGTTATTGTGTGAGGACAAGTCGGAGTTTAGTGAAGAGCTATATTATTGGAAAGAGATTAGGGTACTAATGTAACCTTAGTTTAGAAGAGATGTGTATTATATATATAGTTTGAAACAAATATTATACAGCTTATTTGTTTATATGGATATATAATTATTTATGTGGGGATATTACATATTGTACTGATATATAGTACTACTTTTAGAGCGTCTGTATTATATATTTCTAAGTTATTATTATATTTAAATTATAAAGGTATATGATAAGAATTTTTGAGTTGAGGATCATATATAATAGTAAATCAATACCATATAAATTACTTTTCGAGGCGATGAACGCCTCTATTTGAGGAGTTACATGTAGTAACTAATCAGAATAATTGGGTCGTGGAAAAAGTAGCGGTGTAGGAGGTCTTAGACCAAGTGAAAATTTCGGGGGTGGAAACGAGGTGTTGTGTTGAATAGCGTTGACAGAGGAGAGAAAGATGTGCATGAGTCTAGTGTATCATGCGAAAACTATGAGGAGCTTGCAGGATAGAGGGAGGTCGTGGGGAATAGGTGGAGGTAAGGCGGAAGGAGGAAGCGAGAAGATGGGCGCGGAGTGCAGGTGGCGGAGTATGATATATTAGAACAGTGCCATATATAGGCTATATATAGAATAAGTATAAGTATGTAGTAGTTGAGTAAGTAGTATGAAGGTATTATACATTTATTATATTATAATATATGTATGGAGGATATATACAAAACTCATATAATAGGTTTATGCCGTGAGAAGGAGATGAGCGGTATAGTTCGTCTTAGAGATACTTGAAGACCTCTTTGATATGGCGGAAAATAGATTTAGAGTGACTCATGGATAAGTAATATAAATGAGATTTAAGTTAGTATTTTGTGTGTGATTAAGAGCTATAGTGTATATACTTATGAATGCTATTAGTATGGATAATATAGGTGAGTTATTATATTATAGTAAGTTGTTATTGTTATTATCTTCAAACATTGATGACGATATGCTCATAGCAACGTAATCGGTGGAAAGCCATCTTGAATCGTTGCGCACTAAAAATTTCTTGATTTTTTGAGTGATGAGGTAGATACGGGAGAGAATAGAATAGTCACGTAAAACTATGTGGGTGCTTTATATACTGATATATGTGAGGAGCTGTAGATAATTATTTTGAATATATATATAGGTATTTTGGATATAAAGTAATTAGGAGGAAAGTGAAGTATTATGGGTGAGAGCTGGGAAAGGTTATACTAGAGCGAGGAGCTATAGTTATATAGATAAGGAGTATATATAGTAGTAGATATAGAATACTGATATAATATATAAAGTGATATATATATTATATATATTATATATATATAATATAGTGATATTAAATCTTTAAATGTAATTACTATATATATATATATATATTGGTATTAGTATTTAAGTATTTTACACTGATAACCCCAGTAGACCTAAAATTTTTGAATAGGTGGCTATCGAGTAAATATTATATAGTATATTAAGGGTAATACATTTTACTAAAATGAGTGATTATAGCACTCCAGTACTAAAGTGAAATTCGACTGACATAAAGAGTACTGATATAACTAATATATAGGTTAGAATACGTAGTGATAGCACCAGTAATATTCTTACTTGTAGGAATATAATTAGGGATGCTATATAATCATGTATTAGTATTATTAAATTATAGTATTTTAAATCATTAATTCCTTATATGTATTGAAGGATAAAGTGTTAAATATATCTGTTATCGTGTATTAAGTGATTTTGTAGAGAATTATTATGACTAAGTTATATAGGCTGACTACTCGGAGCCGGTGACAAATTTTACTTATACGGCTCGACTCCTAGGCTCCGGCCCAATATTTTAAAATACCCTAGGCTTTCGACTCCGGTACTCCTAGGTACATATATCCAGCTATTAAAATTACCGCTCCACTCCGGGCTCCCGCCTATCCTCAGCATATTTCTAATTGCTCGCCTCCGATACCTCGGGCTCCCGGACTTACGCGGTAATTTATAAGATTGTTTCTCTGGCTCCTCATACCTCCTACGGGCTATTACGACCTCTAGTTATATAATTCCTTTCCATTATTACAAATATTAGAATCTCATTAAATTATAGCCCTGTTTGACTATAAACGTTATATATGTTTTCTTAGTAAATATTGAATTTGTTTGATGTAACATATTTTTGTTTCTTAGAATTTTATTTAACTTTATTCGTTAATATATTTTATATAGTAAATAGATTTCGAAAACAGAAAGAATTAAATATAATATCATGCTTAATTCTTTCTACTAATATTTATTAATTATACATTTCCTCTTCGAAACTCGTTAATGAACTGCTATACACTGTATTACTAATTATTATATTAAGTTTAAATTAAAATTTTTTAATAAAAAATGATTTTTTTCTTATCTGAAGTTGGTTAAAATAAAAACTAGGAAAAATTATAATTTTTCCGATTCACTCTTTATAGTAATATTATATAATTGTAATTAATTTTACTCAAAAAAAATGGTAATACTGTCTGAATACAAAGGCAAAATTTGAAAAGTTATAAGGAAAATTTTAAAAAAATAATACATTATGTAATTATATTCAGATTTAATCACCATAATATCTTATAGTAATATTCTTATCCTTTTGAACTGAGGCTCATGGCATAGTTATCTCCATATAAAATTTATATTATATCACTATAATATAAACAATTATTTCTATAAAAATTAAAAACTTCTTATTCAATTAAAATCCTCCTTTAGCGATCTTCTAAGATGATATACACAATTTTATTAACTTTTTTTAAAAGCAAAAATAATATAAGTACTCTCAATTAATTTCACTATATATTTAGTACTAGGATATGGAAGCTCTTTGAAATTATAATGTTAAAGGCCGCATCTTTGATAAGAATTTATTAGCTAGCATTTAGTTCCGAAATGGTCAGAATCTTTTTTAATATTAATTGTATAATAGTAATTCCGGTTGATTTTTAGTTATTTCGTATAACTTAAATTGCATCTAACACTCGAAATTTGTGAAACTGTATCTAATTACTTTTTGAGGAGTAGATAGCTTTTAGAGGTATGTAAAGGGTTACAGTCGGCTAAGATGTTACTTGTTTCTTTATCAAGAGCCTCGCGGGTTTTTCTGCAGATCTCCAGATTAGTCCGCTCCAATTTCCTGAGCCCTCCCTACGTATTCTCAAGTATACATTATAGAGAAGTTCTCCTCCGATATTTCCATAAATTTGCCTGAAAGTAGCTCCCTGAAGAACTGCTAGCTATATCTGATTTCGAAGCTCCAGTTATTTCCTAAGATTAAGTATAATTATTATTACTAATCTTAGTCTCTTAGTGTCACAAAGAGTCAATTCCTAGTTTATTTAATATGTCAGGTAACTTCTCTCAAGTATATTCTGAGAAGTGAATACTGATACTTATGTAACCATAACCCAAAGTATGGCCTCTCGTACTAAAAATATATAATTATTTTGTTTCTCTCTCTAGTTATATCATTATCTATTTTTACCTATTCTATTTATAATTTAGTAATTTTATTTAGTACTTATAATTAAAATCCCATTATTCTCTAGTATATAGAATAATATAAAAATTTCGCTAATCTATAATATAACTTCTATGATGTAAATATATTTTTGGTATATGTTCGATTTTGTTCCCACTAAACATATCGGAGAAGAAAGATTTACAAATAAGTGCTCGAGCAAGCTATTCATTAACTTAATATAGGTCTTTTAGTGAGTTTTACAATAAAGTCTTTATATAATCGAGCTCTAAAATAAGTACATGTTACTTTATCCTCTAATCTTATTGATTAATCTTTGATCTATAAGATTTGATATAAATATATTATACCAGCTTGACGCTTTTTAAGAACTTACCATTAATATATTGTAATCGCTAGTATGCTTTCTGTTTTGTTTCGCCTATGCTTATAAGTTACTGTCATGAAGTTAATTAGCGGAGACTCATTACGCATGCTGCTAAACATAAAGTAATTTGAATATCCACTCTCATTGGTGTATATGTTATGATGTAATAATTATTACATCTAATAAAATGATCAGATTCATCTTTAAGCGATTTTAAGGATTTCATTTCTTTGAAAACATACATTACTTTCTCCGTTTTGACATACAATAAATAAATCAATTATAAATATTTAACCAGCTCTCCTTAGTTTCCTCATTCTCATGTTCACTTAATTTTATTAATCATGCAACTGATTACATGTTTGATGCGCTCTTATCCGATAGATAACTAATGCTGATAGGTATATTATTACTTGACCTCTTAATTATTTATTGTATTATCGTATTATAAATACGTCAATAACAAGTTTACTTGGTATTGTAGTGATTAAATGTGCGATTTGGATATATCTTCTATTACTGCAACGTATATTATTTAATATTGTTTCTATAATCTACGTCCACATATCTATATAATATTAATATAGCCAGGTATATTGTAGCTTTTTTCACCTTGTTTTTCACCTTGGATCATTAAAATTGCAATTAGAAAAGCGTACTCACCTTTAATAATGCATAATATTATAAGTTTTAATTTTATTGCTATTAACCTATTCATGTTTCCACTCGTTATATGATAAATGTTTTACGATATTTTCCTATACCGGAGTCTAAAAGGAACTATTATCTACAGGTTTTCGTAGAAGTATCATGTTATCAATCCATACATAGTGTGACTCTTTAAATCCTTAACTCTTCACATTTCCCTTTCAAAGTTAAGTACATAATATTAAATTATTGTAGCTTATATAAACAATAATATATAAGTTACTTGGAATTTTTATATTGATACATAGACAGAATCAAGTATTTTAAACAATGATAAGATAAATATTACCACTTTAGGTTATGAGTATTTCAAAATTAATAGGTTCACCTGAACATAGCTTTTATCTATTACCCTTTATTTATTTTTAACGAGAGCGAGCGCAGAATGGTTGGAGAATGAGAGCATGTTTAAATGTCCCAAAGTATAAGTATTAAGAAGATCCATGTAGGAGAGAGAGATTGGGCCGCACATGGGGAGAGAGAAGAGAGAACGGGTGAGGTTGGGGTAGAGAACGAAAGAACTCTATAAATCGAGAATGATCAACGCGAGAGAGGTTTGCCCAAAATTTATAGCTGTTTAACATGTTCATTCGAATTGAAATTTGAGCAGAAATGATACTATTCATCAATTTTAATATTGAGACAATGCGAGGAAGTTATATTTAGAGAAAAGTATTGATTTCACGTACTGAAAATATTTATGAGGGTGAGTATTACTCGGAGATGCTCACGAGATAAGAAGAGATGGTAAGACGATGGACTTGATTTTGTCACTGATTCGGGTAATGAATTAGTAATATCTGTTAGTTTACCCTTAAAATTTATCTTTACCTACATACAGTGGAACTGGAGCTTCGGGAACTAGCATAGCATTTTAGCAACTCTTTTTTAGTTTTTTACTTTTGTGCAACTAATAATATAAAACATTAAGGCATTATATTATCTGCAAAAAAATAATACGAAAACTCTATTATTCGAAGTGTACGATTTACTAAGTAGGTTAGTTATATATGTCATTGAATTACTATGTTAAAATTAGAATTATACAAAAAGAAAAGATATTTATGTTGCATGTGGTAAATAGAATAATGTATTCTCAAATAATGAATAATTATTTATAAAATATTTCAAAATAAAAATTTTGCCTTGAAATAATCGCAAAAAAAAAAAACTCAAAGATATTGCATATGATTATATAAACATTTCGAAAGGGTTAAGTCACAGGAAGTAGACTTTTATAATTGTGAAATTTATCAGTGGGTATATTAATATATATAATATATGATATATTATATATATATTATATATATATATATATATATATAATATATATTATATATATCCGCTCTAATCAGGAAAAAAAACACTTTAACTCAGAGTCCCAAGACTATAGAACTTTACTAAGGATTTTGGAGTCTATATGATGATTAACTTTCGCAATTTTAAAATATTAAATATATATATTATATTATATAAAAATATTAAATTATATATATATATAATTGATATTAGTAGATATATATATATATATATATTATATTATATATATATATATATATATTATTATTAATATATAATTAATATATTATATAATATATATATTTACATATATTATAATATATATATATAGAATATTATATATATTATAATATATATATATATTAATAATTTATATATATATTAATATATATATAATATATACTAAACCTATAGTTTAGTAATCATAAATAAATTAATTACTAATTTTGTACATGCCGGTAACCGGTATAAGCATGTGCGTCTTTGTATTGCGGCTCCGACTTCTCTGGCTCCGGCTGTCTCACAAAGCCCTCGAAAAGTGTACTTATTACTGACCGACTTCTCAGGTCATCTCGCTTCACAATTGGCTCACTCCTCCCAAATAGATGTGTCGCTCATCCGTACTTCCGGCGCGGCTTCACATAGCCCCTTCAAAAAAATTTATACGTACTTTCTTTATATTCTGATGACCGTCGTGAAACCTAAATAAATATCTCTGGCTATATCGCTTCTTCAGCACCAGGAAGCTTTATGCTACGCTTTGGTACGTAGAGACTAGACGAATCAACGATTCTAGTACTATACGGTATATATATATATCTTATACTACGCTAAGTATATATATATAGTATATATATATATATATATATATATATATATATATATATATATATATACGTACTACTAGTTATCCTAAAGGATAATTTAGCCTAAATTTTCACGATATAATAATAAATAATAATAATAATAATAATAATAATAATAATAATAATAATATTGAGATAGTAATAAAATATAAATAATTAACAAATATAAATAATTAATAATAGATAATTCAAAAATGTAACAAAAATACAGTATCATCTTATAAGTAAGGTAATAAAAGGAATTTTGTTTCATATAATAATAAAATAATAATAAGAATAATATTTTATAATAATAATAACAATAATGATTAATCTAATAAAAAATATAAACTAACAATTTAAATTTTTTGTTGCATTATATTCTTTAAATTATTTTACATTGCTCTTCAGAAAATCAGAAAATTATAATAAGAAATAAAATTAACATAAATTTAATTCAATATTTCGAAATTAATCAAAAAATTAATTCTTTGAAGCAGAGTTGCTAATAATATTACAATTACAATTATAATTATAAATGTTGCTTGAGTAACAGCAAAAGCAAAAGATATGAGGCAAGAAACGATAAACCTGAATCAGCCCAAAGTAACAAAGTTATTAAAAGAAATTGTAGGGAAATTTTGCTAAAATCGTTGCAGCAACAGATTAAAAGGGAAAAGTGAGAGATAAGAAATGAGGAAAAACTAAACTTCAAACTTATTATAATTACAATGTTATACACAGTTACTAAACAAATTACGAATATAATATGAGAGTTTATGTAGCCGCAATATGATGAATATAGGTATAATTATAGAGAATAAAATATAGTATATAGTAGTGTGTATATTATATATATATATATATAGGGTCGTACTAATAGTAGGTACTAAAGTTATGTATAAAATATACAAATATACATGTTGTATATAATATGTAGTATAAGTATATATATCATAAACAACCATATCAGAGACTAGTACCCAGCGAACGGAAAGGTTATATATAGTATATAGTAATAATGTATATATAATATATATATATATATATATACTTTAATAAAAGAAATGGTATTAAAACCCCATAAAGTATAAAGAACCCATGACTTCCCAAATTAGAAGAACACGATTATAGATATAATAATATAATATATATAAAGTCTAATTGAGAATATTTATAGGTAATATATATAAGGTAATAAAACTAGTAATAACAATTATATACATAGTATACATATACATGGAATAAATTAAAGCAATTAAAATATAATAATATCTAGATAAATTAATTACCTTTACAAAATTTTCTTTTTATAGCTATAAGCCGATAAATATAAAATTATACTTGGTTATAGTATAATAATTTGATATACTTAAAATATGATATGAAATATTATAAGTCTTAATTAAAATATTAAGAAGAAATCAGCTTATGCATCCCAACTTTAAATAATAACGGAACACAAATATGGAATATCTATATGTACTATATAAGAAAATTAAATTCAAACATACAATATTAATATATATATAAAGTATACTATTTATTGTAAATATATCATATCAAAGGCAGGCAGGTTAAAAATGTATGTTAGCTAATTTATTATTCTAGCAAACAATTTCTGGAGAAGGATTTTAAAAAATGTACGTAATAGGTGCAATAATTAACAACTATAGTGGTTATTTCGATTATTTAGTAGAGTCTAGTTGCAGTTTTTAGTCAAGATGTTCACCCTGATATTCCCATGAAAAAATTTGAGAAATGATGTTATGAGAATTTGCATTCTCAAAATTTGTGTTAATTTAATAAGCAAAGATTTCATATTCATTTGATTGTATAATCCTACATTATTGTACTGACCCTAGAATGAGGCTCTCAAATCCCCAATTTTTAAAAAAATTTATCTGAAACGAAAGCTATTATTTCCGAAAAAAAAAACAGAAAAAATCTCATTTCCATCTTATGGTAATGAAGATTTATTAAAATAGTATTCCTATCAAATTTCCATATATTATTAACTAAATACAAATCTTTAATAACGTATAAAACTCCTTAGTAACTTGGATAGAATCTACTCGAGGTGGAGGAATTAGGGAATTCACATTTTCCAATTATTTGTTCAACATCCAATTTGTATTTTCGGCTGTACTAACCTGTTCTTAGGGATATTGATAATGGATTCCGGTACGAAGTTTTTTGAGATTGATCTGACACCCATAATTCTGTTTCAACATGTTCAACATCCAATACCGAAAAATAGAGGTAATTCTGTGCTATGACAAGATGCAAGGTATGAAATGCAAGAAATGAAATACTGTCAAAAGTAATGTCCGTCAACCTCTTGATGTCTAGTGACAGGCAATGTGAATTAGCATTTTTCAAGATTACTCTGCCTTTTCTCAACATTTCCTTTGGGTGTCCCTTTTTAAATTTTAAATGTTTCTATTCTCTTCTCCTCAACGTCAACGTATCTCACCTCGCTCTGTTTTAATATTTACTTAGAGTCAAAGATATTTGAAAATCACTGTGAATTATGTAACTTTTTTGATGCATTTATCAATTCCTTATCATTTCTAAACATGAAATACTCTTAATCTTTACAATTCTGTGGACCACATGTCGCCCTACAAGGGAAAGATGGTATATGCTGTATAGGCTTCAGGCTCGCAGGGCCAGGACGGTCGTCTTCTTTTGGTGGATTCCATAATTTCTTTTCATGCAAAATCGCCAGATAATAAAGTTAAGGTATGCAACTACTAAAGTAGAAAATAAAATCACTTTCTTTTTTTATCGTAACTTCAATATTTATGATGAATTTTCTTCCCCCAGACAGCGGCGATTATTATACAGCAAATACTGCAACAGGCCATACATAATTGGTGGTTGTATAATTTAAAAAAACAAAAAACAAAAACAAAGATAATCTTAATCACGCTGGAATTTTAACACTCAAATATCCAAGCTGCTACCTACATAGGGATGATTGGGAGACATACCAATATGATCTTTACGATATGAGGATTGAATTGAGACCATGCATGTTCTCATGCATGTTCTCGGTGCCTCTCGCATATTTGTCAATTCACTTTCTTCTATGAACGCCAAAACTCGATACTTTTTACAAGATCGAGACTTAACAGAATTTTATTTTTTCGGATCTCACATCCCTGCAATCGATTTAGCACTCAAATTTTAATGTTGTTCTTATTAGAATTAAAACTTTATACATCGCCTATACCTATATAAAAAGCTATCTGGACGTGATCACATCTCATACACAAAGCATACTGCATACATAATATTCAGAAGACAAAGCTTACCTTTCTCTTTCTGAAAAAAATATTACAATCTTTTCAATGACCTATTCAATAATTCATGGTTCAGTGATCCATTTTCTGTATTTTAACCTAGATTCAAAAAGAACAAAAGAAAATACTTTCGATCAATGTATCATACAAGTGGTCCATTTGAGGAAACTTGTTAACAAATCTTTCTATAAGCAACATCTGACTCTTATAATCTTTTTGGGTTTATAATTTTTGTTTATTTTCATTATAAGTCAATTTTGTTTTGCACGTTTTGATTCACAGCAAATGTTAATAAATTTAGGAATTATTAAAAAAATATCTTCTTTATCAATAGATGTAGTGTTCACTTCCCCTGATGAGTAAATATTCTCTTGGCAAAGTTTCAATATCAAGAGAAGTTCTGCCAAATTAAAAATTTCTCTGTCCTTTAAAATTCGATCATGCTTTCATTTTCTCCCTTTTCAAATGTTCAACTTTAAAGAACTATGAAGCAACCGGTTTGAACACTTAATTATGGGAGTGTTATAACACGTTTTTTGCCACTCACACAATATTCTTTACGCACTCCTTGTCACAATTTTATCTTTAGTCACTATCTTAATATGACACTGTCTATGTCTGAAACAGCTTTACAGAGTCGCTACCGTATACTACTCTTTGTTGGCGCTCGATCATTAAGAGATGTTTCTTTCAGTTTCGTTTGAATCTTAGATCAAAGTCACTTCTTCACTAAAAAGCACTTCACTTAATTATCGAAGGTATTGTTCTTGTGTCAAGGAAAGTTACTTGACTATCATATCAAAATGTTTTTGTAATAACAGACAGTACAAGTTCCTCAGACAATTTTTTTTAATGGTCTTGTTCTTCAGTAAATCTGTAAGATAGTGGTGATTGTTTCTACTCGCAGACAATTCAAATAAATTCCTTCGAGGTATTCTCTGCTATCTTGTGATAGAGGCAGGAGGTTTCTCAATTCCTTTAGATTTTGATATCCTTATATTGATGGAAACTTTTTCCTGAAATTCAAAATTGAAAAATCACGAAAAAACTCGTTCCTGAAATAATCGAGTTCTTCGCTCAGATTTTTCCCTTAAATTGTTTTTAAAAAGAAGTTCTCCTTAAAAATTTGTGTTATGTGCTTAACGTCAAAACCACGATGTTCCTGCAAAAAGCATCTCAGAGATATTTCTTCGACGATTAAACATGACATGAAGTCATCAATGAAAATCTCACTAGATTGATTTTTAGTCCTGCAGTCATAAAATAGATGAGGCCCAATCATTTGCTAACCTTTTTCACGTCACGTCAGAACGAAAGATTGGAGATTCAAGCAGGCAATGGATAGGTAAGTCGATTTCCTATAGGAACAGAGGCGATAGCAGAAAGTATTCTTACGAAGTGTGGGTGATGCCAAAGCACGGGACAAGTCTAACAGGAGCATGTGGACAAAGAAGAGGCATATGTACCTGGCCTACAACGGACAAGACTGAAGGGGTAGGTCCCTAGACGATACCTCGTGTGATTAAATTCGCAAGACTAGTGTACCGATCCTCGCAGTCTTGTTCTGTCGTCACCTGCTCTCGTTTCGCCGTTTACAGCGCGTACACTGAGCGATCGAGACTCAATACACTATATCACTCATCCCGAGGCGGCTTTCAAGAAGAGGCGGAGGCGGGGTGTGGGTGAGGCGAGACGGCAGTGTGGGGATGTCGAGTTATTCTGAAGCTGAAGGACCCTGAGCGACTTTTGATCGGGGACGTAATACTTGCGTTGAGGGAAGAAGTTCCATACGAGTTCTCGAGGAAGTACACGTGCAGAATTTTAGGAGGGCCGCGCGCTGAAACTGCTACCCTCATCGATGCGACGGTCCCTTTTACCCGCAACCCCAAGTGAGGGAACCTAACAACAGGCAGAACTGCAAAACAACCTTCTCCGACGCTGCGGATCAGAGTCGCACAAGAACACGTTAGCATCGATGCGCGCACACCAAGGGCTGATTCATCATCGGAACCCAATGTGAATTGCTAGATCGACGGAGAGAGAGATGATGGACGAATGATGAGAACATATGATAGAGGACCATCAGGAGACCGGATCTGGACCGCTCGGGAGCACCGGACGTAGGCCCATCAGTAACTCAGGATTAAGTACGCCGCCGTCGCCCGACCTCCCATGAATACTGTTTAAATGAATCGAGCGAGAGAGGGCATGACATGGTGACCGTACCTGGCAAATCTGAACTCGACAGCGCGCGGGATTCACTGGTCGAGAAGATCGCAGACCGAGAGGAGGAGAGGGAGACTGCTCGACTGAAGGACGATCCTGGAAATAGAGAGAGATAGAGAAGAGAGACGAAGACGACGACAGTGAATTTGATAAGATGCACGAGAGAGAGAGAGAACACTGAAGAAGCATCTAAAGGGAGAGTCGGGAAATATGGTGACGTGGTCAGCTCCGTTTCCAAGAATGACATCCCTAAGAAATATGCAAGAAGCAGTGCCACAGCTTCTGCCGTACAATATAGAGAAAGGAGGGCAGGAGTAAGTATGAATAATAATACATAAGTAATGAATATTAATAATAATAATAATAGTTAAATTAATTAAATAATCTCATGAATAATTAATAAATAAAATCAATAATAATAAATAAAACATTCTTCCCCTCCTTCTCCTCAGAATTGGGTGGCAATGGCCGCAGTCCAACTCTGGAAACAGAATGAGCAGTACGTAGAACAACAAGATGCTAAGTCGAAGGAAAGACGCCATTACTCACTCGAACTTAATTGCGAGAGATTAGATTAGATTAGATTAGATGTTATCTCATAGGGTGTACTGCTGTCTCCTATTGAGCCCCTTGTTCACTCACGCAACCCAGCATCTGAGCATTATCTATATACATAACGTGTACACGGCCCTGTCTATTAAATACTACTGGTTCATCCCGATTGTTCGCCAGGAATTCAGGACTCTTCCAGCGAGACGATGGTTTGATATCGTAAGGCTTCAGTACATTCCTCCTGCCAATACCAGTATCTTTGCCAGCTTTAAAGCTCCGCAATTACATAAAGAATCGTGTTCTGCGTTTCTACTGCTTCCGTGCAGCTTTAGCGGCGCATGCTATCACATTTCAAACGTTTCCCATCTTTCTTGAGTGATATTCTGACATAGGCCCGATGTCCAGTCAGATTCAGTCAAGGCAATTCGCATAGATCAGATCTATCTCAGAGCAAAGCACTTCCTTTTGCCCTGTATTCTCGGAGTAAGGATCAATAGATCTTTAGCCTGTCTGAGGGACATGAGGGTATTGCTGTCCAGTTAATGAGTCATAGCTCGTCGGTTCGCCAAGTGTTCAGAATTTTCTTTAATGTGGGCCTTAGAAAGTCCACAAGAAGGGTCCGCGACCTCACAGTAGGCGGTTTCTGGCTCCTCCGTTAGCGAGGCGCATCAGCCTCCTTCATTGCCTGTACACCTTACTGCCCGGCACCCCAGTGCCCAGTGCTTGATGTTGTGCTGAGCCAGTTGGCTTGTACGGGTCACTCTAGTGACATTCCCAACTCAAGTTCTAGATACTAGTACTTAGCAGCTGAGCTCAGAGCCCCGATAGCCGTCTTTACTTGCACTATCAGTTGCCACAGAGGATTCTCTTGCCCCTCGCATCCACTTTTCTAATGTTTATCTGGCAACAAGCCTATATATAAGTGCGCTAAAATCTCGCTTGAAAGATCGTGTCAGGAGCGGCAAACAACTCCCAGGGCTATACTGCGCCTACCAACTTGGGTTGATCCACTACACGCTGCCAGTCCCACCCCATGTTCTCATCATCTCGACATCCATTCATGCGCTGTTACACCAATAATGTTCCTGATTCAAGTTTAGCACACCTCCGTAGCTATCCAAGTTGGAGAACGGATTTTGTAAGAAGAGACTTTTGGTATACTCTTCTAAAGCTTTATTTGTTTTGGCATTAGTCGAAGTGATCTACAAATGCACGCCATCTTGCGCATCTCCTGGTACCACTGCTGTCTCCAAAATTTTCGAGGTGGTCCGTAGTCCAGTTTCTTAGTCTTAATATTGCGACAGATATGGCCAGTCTGATATGCACATGATATGGACCTCCTTGCCTGATGTGTCAATCTAAGAGGACAGGGAGGCTCCTCATCAGATGAGCTTCAGTGCGTGCAGGATGAGGGCAAGTATGCATTGCCCCTGTGATCGCTAGGCCATATGCAAGCCTTTGCAAATCGTTGCAGTTGTATTTTGATGGCAGTCCTTTGTTCAACCCTTCGCCACCTCAGAACAAATGTAGGCATAGTTTTGAATTCTATAGGTCTGACTACAGTTATGTACAAAACCAATTGGTCATTTTAGGTTTCCAGTCCCCATGTTTTGCAAGCATCTTTCGGCATGGATCCACAGGGCCCATCGATACTTTGTCCACTACCTTTTTGAGATGTGGTTCCACGTTAGTTTCTGATCGCGAAGGATTACTCCCAGATATACGTTGAACTTCAGGTGAAGGGTTAATAGTCCTGACATTCACAATCCAGTAGGGAGCCATGTATGCTTAGCTTCCTCTTCCTGGTGAAGCACATTACTGTTCTTGCTTGATTGATGTTTAGTTTCCCTTTCCAAGCACCAATTGTAGGATATATTGAGGGCCTGTTGCATGAGTTCCATTAAGACCCTGCTATGTGCTTGCCTCTAAGATAATAATACAAGGTCATCGGGTTCCCTGCAACTCGAAGTCCGGATCACTGAGTCTTGCGTGAGAAGCGACTTCATTCGACCACCTCATTGGCTCCATAAAAGGGTTGAAATGTTACCCCTCGCTTGGGGCATTCCCAGCTCTCAGACTGTCACAGTAGATCATTCTCCTCCTCGACCAGTTCAGCCGATAATACGTCTCTTAGTCCCCATACATTGACGTTTATCCAAGTCATATCAGTTTGAGCGGTCGACGCCCTGAGGCGGCGGCATCCTCCTATGTCCATGCATGGTAGCTATCCAGACAAAGCCACCAGCTTGCACACATCCAGAGAAAGCACAAAACCCGCACCTCCTTGTTGCACTCTAGCGCCTACACTCTCATCTTCTGGATTAACCAGCCTATCTAGTGTCGACAACTGTGTATACTCTACCGGACTGGAATAGCGGTCCCATTGATTTTATGGATGCCGAATTTCTCGTTTCCTATCGAATTTTCCCACCCTATAGTGGTAGAACTCTAGCACCTTTACCATTGGTTATCAAAAGAAAATGGATCTGTAAGACTTGATCTAGATCGATGTTGTGATCTTGGGGTCAGAAATCGTGGACCGTCTCCCCGTTCTTGGGGATCAAAGACCCACCCTTACTTTTCCTCTCCAGCAGCTATGTTGGAATGCCTAGAATCCCAAGATCATTAGCTTGCCCTTCAAACAACTTGCTCAACTCCGACAGCAGTGGTGATAAGAGCAGACTCTCTCATTCCCTGTTTGAAGACAAGTGCTGTATATAAGTCGCCATCCCCTCAGAGAACTTTCATAATGGGTCTCTCTAGAGGTAACTTATTCCACTTCCCTACCCTGTGCATCAGGGGAGAGGAATCGACCCATATCCAGACTATGACTCTTCCGCTCCATTCCTATTGTGTGGCTCTATCTAATTCATCCCAGTCTATATCTACTTCCTCCCCGTTCGTCAATATTACATTGTGCGAAAGTGAGTGTTTAAAGTTCCACTAAGGCTTCCTTCCTTTGTATAATCTTCCGTCTTTCTCTCATGAAGCGCTCTGGCCCATCAGATGTCTACCTCTTGCAGAGCCCACTTATAGTAGCGCCGCAGCTTTTCATGATTGGGCTCCTCAATGCTTTCACCATAATGTCTTTCCATATGCTTCTTTGATTTCTAATTTCCTTTGTTATACAAGCGGTTAGAAGGTCAGTTTTTGTATCGCGCCTTCCAATTTATCCGCTGTAGTTTCATGAAGAGTTTCCTGCCGTTTTAGATCTTAAGAGTGTGCGTTAGCTTCACTGGATTCACCAGGGGACGCTTCTTAGTTATCCCTCTTTTTATTTCAGTTGAGGGACGAAATTAATTTCATAGGATGCGAATCTTGACATCATATATTGCGTCGATTGCGAGCCTTCTGGGGAGTAGCGTATTACCATCTAGTCCTGCCACGTATCAAACAGTTCACCCCATATCCTTCCACGCGCTGCTTAAGGAGCTCCTTCTATACTAAGTTATCCACGTTTGTTACTAGGTGATTCCTCCGCTCCTCCTCTATTATCTCTTAAAGCCTATTGATTTGTCGACCTGATGTGTTCTATGGATGCGCAGAAGTGAGGAGATGTGCGATGCAGAGCAGCGAGGTGTACGCAGTCGAGAGCTGTGGTCATACCACTAGAGTGCATGATATTAAGGTTAGCTCTAAGACTCTTGTCGTGTATGTTCGTACTAGTGCGCATGAACTTGGGGCTAATACTTGGTCCCTCATTCAACCACGATTCAAATACCAGTAATGCAAAGTACGAATTCTAATAAGTACACTCAACGGCCTGCTGTGTGTTGATGTCCTTGCTGAGCCCCACAGTGGCGAATGCGGTCATTGATCGTCTCACGTCCCCATAGATCAGCCCTCTGCGGATCCGGGCTGGACAGATGGTGCACAGAGTCGTCGTCGGGAAAGTTTCCTTCCGGAGGCCTGCTGGCAGATTATTGCGAGTCCCGCGCAACCAAGTAACTTGCGAGGCACGTATTACTACCTATTTGCACGAGCCCAGCACGTGAGGCGTGGCACCTCGTTAACTTAGGGCTGGCTAGTGAGATCCTGGTCGGTGAACGTACTGATATGCGGACAGGCGGCATTGGACCTCCCGACCGACCCGCTGGACTCGACGACGCGCACGCGGCGCGCCGCGATACGTGCGGGTATGCCCGAGCACCAGCTAGAGTGCAGCACTTACCATCCACTTGGTATTCCCTTTGATTGTTCCTTCTCTCACCCATGGCATCCTTGGACGCACGGCGCACTCTGCAGGCCCTGGCTCCTGGTTACAAAGATCTCGGACGAGCAGCATCAGCTGCATGCCTGTTGCGTTGGTGCAAGTTAATTTGGAAGGGCAGCTTCCATATTATGTATTCTAATATTCATTATTGACCAGATTTGCGATTGGCGTTCTTGCACTTGAACCCTCCAAGGCCTGATTGTTGGCCTCTATTCCCACTTCCTACTAGTAATGAATTTTCTTCATCATAGAAGTTCAGACCAGATTCGAGTCTATTGGTACAATTAACGAGGTGGCATCACAGAAGTTGTAGTTCTTCAGCTTGAAGACATTCGCCACGATGGTGTCATAGAAGCCTGACTCCCCCCCTCGGGTTTCTCCGCTCGCTTCCTGAGTTCCAATCAGTACCAACATTTACTAGTCAATCGAGCAGATGGTTTTGGCTCTCAGCTTAGTATTTCAGAGTGACTGGCGCTCCAGAGAAAGACGAGGTGCGCATCAGAAATCGCCCACCCGCTATGTCTTCCTCTTTTTTCGAAAGACCCTCCACTCGTCAGTGTTTAAGGCCAAGGTCTGCTGCCGCTTTTACAAAGGTTAGGATCTTGTCGTTCCCATCCCTTGCACCCCACTTCTGGGAATGATGACAGTCTTTTCGCTCACACCTATACTAATTCAGATTCCGGGCGCGATTTCACTATACCCCCTCTCAACTGCCGCTTTAGACTTGCCCTCCTTCTCCACAGTTTCAGCGGTCCAACACGAGTCAGGCCATTGCTCTGGCCTCTCGTAGTGCGAGTATCCTCCGTATGCTTTGTGCCGTCGCAGCTAAACCGTTGTGAAAGCATTCATCACACCTCTGGGTGCTATTTGTGACGTGACCTAATACTCACGACCTCAGTGAACACTTTTGCTTTGTGTTGACCGTCCACGGACCATCGAACGTATCCACTCTCGATCGATGTCAGCAGGAATCCTAGACTCGTCGTGCGTCTACTGCCTTTAGGTATTGTTCTAAAATGTCTCTACAGCATTCCATTAGATTAAGTGAAGTCTATCAAGGCACTTCTTACATTCTATCCTCGTTATTGTCATTTCTATAAAATGTGCAGGACGTTGAGGAAGCGTGGCGCTCAGACTCCATCTACCTGCCTCCAGGTCTAGTTTCTTTGGCACCCCCCCCTGGCGTAGAGCACTTTAAGGCGCGCTCGTATTCTTCCTGCAGGCTCGGGGGCATAATTTAGCACTAAGACCAGGTTGCGGCCTCTGAAGCGATCGTGCCCGTTCTTCCACAGCCAACGTATTATCTTCTTCTGGCCGCGCCTCGAAAGCGCGACGCAATGTTAGTTGGAGCTTTTGAATAGCCTTCTCGATATTAGATGCTGTATGTCCCCTGATTGGGTGGCTCAGCAGACCCAAGTTAGGGATTCCTCTTTGTCCACCTCCCTTTGACGAGGGCGAGCCTTTTTACACGCCCCCCTTTTCAGTTGAGGTTCGGCGGGAACCAACAGAAGGCCTGAGGAGCCTTTGAGGAGTGGCGCCACTTAAGGGGGTGACCCCCCTGTAAAAGTTTTCGACTACCTTATAAACCACAAGAATAAGAACAACGGCTGGAGGAATCGATATAGCATGCGCACCCGCTCCAGCACGAGCCTCAGTACTCGCCGGCCGAAGGCTAGAATCTGAACAACAGGAGGCATTGCCTCGGTATCCTTAGTTCGCCATACTTGAGACAACTCCCTCCACGCCATCGCAATGCCCCTTGGCGTCATGCTGTAATCCACACGCTGGATTCGCGCCGCGCACTTAGTTTTCCCCCCAGAGGCCCTCTCGCTACTAACGGCAGCAGACTGGTCTCTTCGGAGCGGACAGTAAGCCCCTGCCGCCACAAGCCAGGCGCACCGCCATCTCGGATGCGGTAAGTGAGAGACTGGTCGCATGCTTAAAAAAAGAAAAAAAAAAAAAAAAAACATTTATTGCTGCTTTATTCTTATGTGAACTAAATATGTTTTATCTTCCATCTAATGGGGTTCATTCCCTGTCGCCAAGTCCCACAATCATACCTCCTCACATAAAACCAACCGATTCACACTCCAGCATTATACACGTTTCTTCGGGTGGTGAAAAACAAATATGCTTTCCCTTCAGACATTGTTTACTAACTCATCAACTTTCTTTCCTTCGTCTCCCAGCAGTCGATCCACATGCCACTCACCCCACATATTCTGCTTAAGGCACCGGGCGAATACAGTCCATTCATTCTCATATAACAAAAGACCATCTTTGTGATGCACCTCTCGCTTTATTCTCTCATTATCCTCTCTCACACCAACAACCTCCCTTTCACTAATTCATATCTCCATATCAAATTCTTCTTCACACCTAACACTGCTCCAAAGATTATTCATGCTGAACAGAGTGTACCTTAAGATCTAAAAACTTTTATCCACACCACCAGTTTCCCAACTATTTAAAATAACACCCGGGAAGCAACATTACTCTCATGACCAGAAACCCTAGCGCACTGGAACCTAATTCCTTTTAACACCAATTTATTAATTGCACCACCTACCTTTCTAAGATTCACAACTTTCCTATACCACCTCTGCATCTTTCATCCGTTCCCTTTCATCTAACATATATTGTAAATATTCAAACTATACTGTGTTCCAATGCCTCACCAATCAGACATCAATTCACCACAACGCCAGATTCTCCTCACTGCCTACCATTAGCTTACTCTTAGTATACATTATACTTTCAACCTCTCTTTTTACACACACTGTCAAAACCCTCTTATCAGATTCGTCAGAACAAAACCAAATCATTCAGCCGTACAATAAGGCGGCACCTTAATCACTTCTGTCACCTTACTCCTCTTATCATAACACCCTCCCCACATCTCCATCTATCTTGCTATCACCAACCACTATACAAATAATTAGCCAAGGAAGTATAACCATTATTGCCTACCTCACTCCCCACTATACAAATTAAATCAATCACTTTCAATTCCATTATTTCCTTACACACCTTTTCTCACCTTGTCATGGTAAAAAATAGTAGCAAGATTCACATAAACACCCACAGTATTAAAGATTTGCCATAGAGTTTCAGTATTAATCCTGTCATACGCCTACTGCAATCCATAAAATCTAAATACAATTGATTCTTCTATCATCTCTGCTTTTTCAATCATGTCCTTCAATCGCTGAAAACTTGACTCTAGCACTCCTCTTCTGACCACTCCTATACAATGGCACTTTTGTCTTCGCCACATCAGTCACCTTCAACCGAACAAACTCACGCTCTCTGCTACTATCCTCGTTCCTACAAACACTCAATAAACCTAAATCCCCTATAGTTCCTCCTTATCTCCTTTATCCTTAAAATAAGCGGGTACTGATACTGCTCTCACCCGTGCCTAAAATTCTCCTGTCGGATACTAAGCCTCCTATGATAAATGTCGCTATGATACCACGAACTTCACGATCTCAGTTCCCAATCATATCATCGCCTCCAATCCTTGACCATTATTTCCGCCATTATATTCCATCTACAAAAAGCAGGATTCTACCAATCTTCACACTTCTTCCACTCTAACTCCCCTATGATTTTATCTCCAAAATACCTTTCTTCTTATCCAATAGTTCATCAAACACTTCACATCTCAGCATCTTCTATAATCACCGTCATCTCACTCTACCTGCCATGTTATGCACTATTTTCGAACTATTTCCCTCACAATCTAACATACCATCATTGTTCCATTCAGTCAAGGAATAGATCATCCCTTATTATATTATCTATGAAGTCACTCCTTAGTCCCTTTCTTAACATTTCGTAATCTTCTTTCCATTAGAGATTCCTATTCCTTTGCAAGTCCCCATTCATCCTCCTGTCCAACACTGTTCATTCACCACTTTTCTTCTCTTCAGTAATATTTTCATTAACACCTTTCTTTTGATACCTTATCATTCGGCTCTTTAAGCATATTCTTCTTAACATCGCCCTCATATGGACCACATGTTACAACCACTCCATACCTTGACCGTTTTTCGCAACTTAAATTAACCATTAGAATTTTAGTACTCTCAAAAACAAAATCACACATTAAACTCTGTTACATACAGACCATCTTCTCAAAAGCCAAGTCACCAAACCTCCTTCTCATCTTCCCCTCCACTCCCAGCACACACACAACACTCAAATTTACAACCACATGATCACGTACTTTCAAAACCTCGTTTCAGTCACAGGAATCAAATCAATTTACTTTTCTAAATACGTCCATCACTTCTCTCTCTCTCTCTTCACCATTTATTCCTCTAACATTCCATGTATTCAAACGATTCATATCACCAAGTCGCTTTCATCACAAGAAGCATACAACAATAATAATTGTTTTTTTTGAGCGGAATGTACAATTATGTACATGGCACACCACAGCACACTGGGTTTACGTTTTCGAGTATCACTAAGCTATCAAGGGGAACAGTCCCTAACGGAACCTCTTAAATGAACAGTGTCCGCAGATGATTAATCTTATAGAGGATGTTCAGTTCACAATAAGGAAGGCAAAAACCTCAGATCACTACTTAAAGCTACAAAAGGAGAAGATTCGATATAGTATGGCGGAGGCTCGATTGCTGAAGAGTTAGTGAGCACTTCTGGAAGACTTGCTTTCTCAAGCGTCAGAGATGGCCTCGCGAGCCATAATAAACAACAATAATTAATCAACAATAATAATACATAAGAATAATAATAATTCAATTAATAATAATAACTAATAATAATTAATAATAATTAATAATAATAGTTAATACATAATAATAATAATAATCTTAATAATAATATTTAATAATAATAATAAATATAATAATAATAATAATACAATGAATAAATAATTTGATTAGAATAATGTCTTTCCAGTGATGGAAACTTTCACCGTTAAGAGGCAAGGATCAGTGATGTAAGGATGTCATGATCGCCTGTCTAGTATTATAAAGGTTGAAAGTCATGCAACATATTGCATCAAACTTAGGTAGTCGTTAACAATTCTGTATCATATATGAGATTACTAAATGTATATAATTTTACATTGCAGATGTTCACCAATGGCTTCAAAAAATTATGTATACATAAAAATCATATATTAGAAATTAATTGTGTGATACGTAGTTCTATAGTGTTAATTAAAACTTGTTAGTAGAGACAGAAAAAGGAAACCATTTTTATTGGTTCTGACGGTGAGACAAAGGATCATACTTTATTTATAATAGTGTGTTATACTTATAATTTGGAAGGTCTATTGTCAGCTCATTATAAAATCACTTAGCATATTCTTGGACATTAATCACAATATCTATTTTCATCACCACCTGCATCATCAGGTATTTCATTTAGTTTTTGTATGATATATTTGAGTTTTTTATTAGTTAATCATTTAGTTTTCAATAATAATAATAACTAATATATTTTTTTTTGAAGGATGTACAGGATCTCCACAGCATACAAGAATAGCGGCCGATATACCGTGTTATACTCAATAAACGACAGGGCAAAACTCCTAACGGAAAACGAAAAAGATAACAAGGCTATATGGGTTAGATCTCTTAACAAGATGTTCAGTTC
>JABUQX010014937.1:0-5000 GCA_015478945.1 Trachelipus rathkii
AATTCGAATGGTTAAATTTAAGTTTGAAAAGGTCAAGATATGTGTGGTTGTGACATTTGGTCCATCTGAGGGTAATGTTGAAGAGAGTGAGATTTTGTGAGACAATCTGAATGATGTTTTGGATGGGGTGAGTAGGAGCTTCAAAATGATTGTGTTGGGTGACCTAAATGGTTGGATAGGTGATCAAAAAAGGGATGGTATAACAAGTGGTTTTGGGGTGCTGGGAGAAAATGAGAATGGTAGGAAGGTGATTGATTTCTGTGAGGAGAGAGGTACGTGTGTAAGGAATACTTTCTTTAAACACAAAAGTATTCATAGGTATGCTAGAGTTGGTGTAGGTAGAGATGGTATCGAAGTGAAAAGTATGAGTGATTTTGTGTTGGGGAAGAAGGAGATGTTGAAGCATGTGTTGGATGTTAAATCAGTGAGGGGGTTAGGAATGATATTTTTCTTTTTAAAAATGTTCACAAGTCATAGGCATAGCCCTATTCTAGGATGGGAACTTCTCTAGGTAATTTCTACCTAGGATCCGGAATTGGGATCGAACCCGCGCCCTTGCCATGCGATTCTGTCGCTCTACCGATTGAGCCATGGTAGTGGCATTATCGGATTATCAGATCATTATGTTGTTTTATGTAAAATTAAGTTAGTGGGTAATTGGATGGAGAGGAATGTGATAAGGAAAGAAGTGTGTAGAAGTTAAGTGAACAAGGTAATAAGGATAAGTATTTAAGAAAGCTTACAAGTAAATCAGTTGAATGTGAACAAATTGAAACTGAACAAATCTGAAAGCAAATGAAGGAAGCAATTGCTAGTAGTGTAAAAGAAGTATTTGGATGTGCTACAGTAGGAAGTAAAAATGTTAAAAGTGAGTGGTGGAATGAAGAGGTGATGCAAGCGGTTAAAAGTAAAAGAGAAGCGTGGTTGAATGTATTGAACGCCAAAGATGAGGTTTCAAAAGAAAAATGTTTAGAATTATATAAGGAGGAAAAAAGGAATACTAAATGATGCATGCGTAGGAGGAAAAAGAGGTAAATGATCAGTTTGGTAGGAGAATGAATGGAGATAAGGGGAATCTTCTTAGAATAATGAATAGGGATGGTGCTATCAAAACTGATGAAATGGAAGTGAGAGGAGTATGGAGGGAACACTTCGAAAATCTTCATAACATTGGCAGAAATGAAGAGCTTATAGTGAATGTATGTTGGTTTGCTGGTGGAAAAAGGAATAGGCATTTTGGGGATGAAGTCATTAGTAAGGAGGAGGTAATGGGTAGCGTGAGAAAGTTGAAGAATGGTAAATCTGCTGGTATAGATGAAATTACTGGTGAAATGATCAAGAACGGATGTGAGATGGTGGTTGATTGGATTTGGAAGTAGTGTAATGAAGCGTTTATGGAAGGTCTAGTTCCGAGGGATTGGAGAAGAGCAGTAATAGTACCCTTATATAAGGGTAAGGGGGATAATTGTAACTATAGGAATTATAGAGGAATTAGCCTATTGAGAGGGTTGTAGGGAAAATATATGCTGGTTTTCTGGTCGAAAGAGTGCGTCGAGTTACTGAAGGACTGATTGGTAAAGAACAAGGTGCGTTTAGAGGTGGTAGAGATGTGTGAATCAAATCTTTACATTGAAACAAATGATTGAGAAAATGAGAGAGAAGATGAATAAATTGTATTTAGGTTTTATGGATTTGCAACAGGCGTAAGATAGGATTAACAGGGAAGCTCTATGGCAGGTATAAGTGATGTATGGTGTTAGTGGTAGGCTTCTGAATGGACTAAAAAGTATGTATGACGATAGTGAAGCGTGTGTAAGAATAAATGGAGTCGAAAGTGATTGGTTTAATATTAATAGCGGAGTGAGGCAGGGATGTGTCATGTCTCCTTGGTTATTTAATTTGTATATGGATTTGATGATGAAAGAATTAGAGGGGGGAGGGTGGCTGGGGATGGTGTTAGAATGGTGGAGAATGGAAGAAAGAGGGTGCCCTACCTATTTATTATATGCAGATAATTTGGTTTTGTGTGGTGAATCTGATGAGAGTTTGAGAGGATTGGTAGAGAGAGTGTAGTGGGAAAGTTGTGAATGGCAGGAAGGTGACTGGTACAATTAAATCCTTGGTGAATGTAAAGGGACTAAGTCTTGAGTGCGCTAGGGTCTTACATGAGGGTATGTTGTTACTTGTGTTAATGTATAGTAGTGAGACTATGGTCTGGAATAGGAGGTATAAATCTAAAGTACAATGTATTCAGATGGACAATCTAAGGGGAGTGGTTAGGCGTGAGAAGAATTGATAAAATGAGGAGTGAACGTATTAGGGAGCTGTGTGGTGTGAAAAAAGGAGTACATTGAGATGGTTTGGTCATGTGGAAAGGATGGATGATTGTCGGTTGGTTGGTGAGTGTGCTGGGACTCGACCGGCTGGGAGACTGAAGAAAAAGTGGATTGAGTCAGCAAAGGAATGCCTGGAGGAGAGAAATATGAGTTTGGCAGAGGCGAGATGAAATGTGCGTAATAGGAATGAATGGGGGGCTTTTGCGAGGAGGTATGGTTTTAGCCCACCTGGGCCAGGGGATGAACCCTTCATTGACGAGGTGCCATAGTGAGGTCCGTCGCGGTCCCGTCAAACTCTATGGTGGATTTTCTGACTGAGACGAGTTCTCACTATAAGGTATAAAGTGGGATATAAGGCTGGGCTTTCTTTTCGACTTGCGTCATATTCTTCTACTTCTTTTCTGTTTCCAATGCATGATTACGCACTTACCCAGTCAGGGAGAGGAAAGGTGGGTGATGATATATATATATATATATATATATATATATATGATATATATATATATATATATATATATATATATATATATATATATATATATATCAGGCTTGGGTTCAAGTACATTTTGTCAAGTACAAGTACAAGTAAAAGTACTCAAGTACATTTTTTCAAGTACAAGTACAAGTATCTAGATTTGTTAACGTACAGTACAAGTACAAGGACATGGTATCAAGTGAAGTACTTTATAAACTTGCAATAATATATATATATTTATATATATACATATAAAAATATAAATATCTATAATATATATAAATATATAATATATATATATATATATATATATATATATATATATATATATATATATCATGATCATCATATCAACATCATCATCATCATCATCACCAACCACATCTTATCTCCGAGACTGGGAGGTAAAAGGTGCGTAAACATGCACGGAAACATAAAAAAAATGGTAGACAGGATATATTGAAGCAAGTAGAAAATAAAGCCAGCTACCGTCCCTTTATTCCAATTAGTGAGAAGTTGCCGCAGTCAGAAAAATCCACCCTAGAGCTTCACGGGACCGCGATGACCCTCACTATGACATCTCGTCAATGTGGGGTTCATTCCTTGGGCCAGGTGGGCTACCATCGTACCTCCTCACAAAACCACGTCATTTACTCCTGTTATCCACCTTGCTTCTCGCCTCTGCCAAACTCACATTTCTCTCCTTCAGGCATTCCTTTTCTGACTCAATCCACTTTTCTGCGGTCTCCCATCCGGTCGAATTCCCCAACACCACTCACATCCTCTCTAAAGCTTCACGCAGTGACTATTATACATCCATACTTTCTACATGACCAAACCATCTCAACGTACTTTCATTTATTCTCTCATTTAACAACTCTCAAATACGTTCATTCCTCATTTTATCATTTCTTTTTACACCTAACACGCCAGTAAGATTGTCCATCTGAACACATTGTACTTTAGATCTATACCTCTTATTCCAGAAAATAGTCCCACTACTATGCATTAACACGGGTAACAACATACCTCATGTAGACCTACGCACTCAAGACTTGGTCCCTTTACATCCACCAACGATTTAATTGTACCAGCCACCTTAGTGCCATTCACAACTTTTCTATTACACTCTGCATCATCCGCTCCCTTTTCTATCAACTTATATCCTAAATATTTAAATTCAGACACCTTTTCCAGCTGCTCATCATCTAACACATAGCTTCACACCGAGGACTGTCCTCACTCTCAACCATAACCTTACTCTTATCTACGTTTACTTTCAAACCCCTCCTTTTACACACCCTACCAAATATCGCTACCAGTCCTCACAAACTCTCTTCAGATTCGCCACACAAACCCAAATCATCCTCATATAATAGGTAGGGAACCATCCACTCTCTTCCATTCTCCATCATTCTAACGCTATCCCTTGTCACCCCTACCTCCTATTCTTTCATAACCTCATCCATATACATATTGGATGCCAAGGAGACATAGCACATCCCTGTCTCACTTGGCTATTAATATTAAACCAATCAGTTTCGACTCTACTTATTCTTACACACGCTTCACTATCGTCATACATACTTTTGATTCCATTCAGAAGCTTACCACCAACACCATATCACTTACACCTGCCATTGAGCTTCCTTATTAATCCTATTATACGAATGTTGAAAACCCATAAATCCTAAATACAATTTATTCTTCTCCTCCCTCATTATTACAATCGATTTGTTTCAACGTACAGATTTTGATCCACACTACTCTACCATAACTCTAAAAGCACCTTGTTCTCCACAAATCAGGTCTTCAGTCATCTCGACGCACTCTTTGACAAAAGACCAGCATTATTTCCCCTACAACATTCAATAAACAATACCCTATAATACCCTACAGGCTATCGTTTCCCCTTTACCCTATATAAGGGTACTAATATTGCTCTCCTCCAATCTCGGAACTATACCCTCCATAAACGCTTTGTTATACAACTTTCAAATCCAATCAATCACCATCTCACCTATATATTATATATATAAATATATATTATATATATATATACTATATATATATATTATATATATATATATAATATATATATATTATATATATATATATATATATATATATATATATATATTATATATATATATATATATATATATTTTAATATAGTTTTTGTGGCGGGG
>JABUQX010014937.1:12500-20760 GCA_015478945.1 Trachelipus rathkii
AATAATAGTGTTAAGTAATAGTGATATATAATATTATCTGAGTCTATGATAAGTATTAATTAGCGTAATTATATAGATTTATAATCGGAATAATATATAGTGGATTAGATGGTATATATAGATTAAGCTTAATATGCAGTGATTGGTGTAATATTAAACAATATATATATATATAGCCTAACATATATGATGAATATGAATATATATATATTATATATATGTAATAATATATAATATAATATAGTATATACCTTTATTAGATATATATATATATTTTAAGTATAACATACTATAACTATATTAATTATCTTGTAGTCTAATAGTAATTAGGTGATATAAGTATATAAGAATTTAGCCAATGTAAATTTTGAAGTGACTGAAAGAAACGATTGGTCGACAAAGTAGTATTCCCTTTAAAACAAATATAACATAACTCTCTTTTCGGGAGTAGGAGGTGGGACTGGGAAGGGAAGGGGTGGACTAGGGTTAAGCAAAGACTGATAATAACTCATCGGTTGTAAGAGAGTAAATAGGCGAATAACAAATGAATGACGTATTTTCACAGTCTTTTATGTTGCAGTTATTTAGAGTCAAAATTTGAATTCACAATTGGAGTGAGGAGGAGGAGAAGAGAGAGAGAGAGAGAGAGATGTAGAGATGAGAGGAGAGATGAGAGAGAGAGAGAGAGAGAAGAAGTAGAAAGAGAGAGAGAGAGAAGAGAGAGAGAAGAAGAAGATGAAGAAGAGGAGAGAGGAGAGAGGAGAGAAGCGACGAGAGAGTATAAGAGAAGAACTATGGTGATGAGATAAAATCCTAAAAGAATTGGTTTCTGGACCGAGTGGGCTATTTGTTGTGTGGTTGCAGTTTGAAAAGGAAGGATTGGGATCGTTGGACTTATGAGAAGAGTTTTTCTTTTTTTCTCTCTCTTCTTTCCTTATATTTATTTAACTCATTATTTATTTTTATTTATCCCTCGTTCCTTTATTTTACTTTATTTTCTTCTATTAGTTTTATCACCATTCATTTCATTTATCCATTAAACTCATCATATTTCTTCCTTTGTGGAATATGCAAAGTGTTTCCGCGAATCCAGAGTGTTATGGTCTAGAATTAAAAAAGCTATGTCGAGTAGATCCCACCTAGTGTCATATTGTCGTACAGAGGACAACTATAAAAAGTACAAAAATGTTTGATATTTAGAGGTGTAATAGTGTTGCGAGTTTGTGGAGCTAAATGCGGAGTGGAGTCTTGATTTCGCTACATTAATGGGTATTTAATAGATGGTTGTGCTGCACGTAAAGTACCTGGAAATGGTGTTTCCATATGCGTTATTGAGATCGTCCGTGAGGGTGTGTTACTTTTGGGATAAAAAAATGCAGGTATAGAGGATGGTAGTTTTAGAGTTTTACTGGCACTGTTTCTTTATTTACTCACGTCAAATTATTTCATTCAGAAACCTTTTTGGACTTTAAATTAAATTTACAGTCAGATGACGCGATGTATAGTAATAAAGGCTGGGTAGGAAAGAAAAACATTTAAACTGTAACCTAGCAGAGGAAATTAGGCAATTATTGTATGCATTAGATTAGCGTCACAAACTTCTTTTATCTGTGGTGGGTGTTATTAAACCATAATTGTTATCAAGGCTCTTCAATTAGGGTAATGTAAATATAGAGGAATTATTTTTTATAACAGTGCGAAGCTCATGAGAAAATTGCCATAACGAACCTGCGCTCGAACGGCTTAAAATAGCATGCTGATATGGAAATTCAATTCCCCAGCGTATCTGAATGAGAATGACGATTGACGAAATAGTTATAAGAAATAAAAAAAGAAGAAATAGACGAAAAGGTAGAGACGAGGAGACCGTAGAATAGATATGCTCGATAAATTATTACAAATAGTGGTATTGTTATTAGGTGATTATGTGTAATAAATTGGGTACGTATGTAGAATCGTTAAGTAGTACGTACCAGGATAAAAATAAAATATAATAAAACGGATAAGATGCGAACAGCTGTGGTTGATAAGAAAAAAAATAGCATTACATTATGAATAAGAAGTTTAAACTTACAGAAACAGATGAAGTTTTACGCATCTATTTATGTTCGCTATGACGCAGATATACTATATTAATAATAATATTATAATATCAAATATATGAATTGATATAATAATACTTATGATAATAAAATAGATAATAATAAAAATGATAATAATGATAATTAAAAATACATAAAGATAATATATATAATAATAATATGAATAATACATTTTAAAAATTTAATAGTTAATGTAAGATAATTAATAATTAATAATAATGCAGATAAGTATAAAAATATAAATAATAATTAATGAATAATTAATAAACTAATGTAAGAACTTCGTTGGTTTTCGGGATGTAAATTGGACGTTTAGTCATAATTCTCATTATATATATAATTAATATAGTATATAGTAGAGTATATATTAGTGCTAGATAATATTATATGTTATATTTAATAATAGTATTAATATATAGTATATATTAATACGGATATATATTAGTAGACTAATTATTACTTGATGACGTAGGTAGAGTCATATGGATATGGTTGTTATTTATTGAGAATTATAGATATGAATACTAATGGATATCTATGTAAATATAATTAGCTAATAATAGTTAAGTAGTGATTGTATATTAATATTATTTAATATATATAATATTTAGAGATGCATTCATAAGTTTATATATATATATGATACACTTGCCTTCAAGTGATTATAATAAAGAGAATATATAGTTTAGCAGGTGAGAGCAGAAGCCCGCGATATCTACATAGGGTAGGCGATAGAGTGGGTAGCCGTTCTCCAAGTATTTTGGAGTCTTTTCTGTAGAATAAATTAAATGGTGAAGTTAAGAACTAGAAAGCACTTACAAATTTTATTGTGTGAAAGTGAAAAGAAAAGACTAACGAATTTAATATGAATAAATTTAAAAAATTATACATATCTAAATTATCTGCAACATCAATTATAATAACTAAATTCATTTTGGAAATCTTTGCCTTCCTTACCTGGTCTCTTTCAAGAGTGTAAACGTTTCTATGCTCATTAGTGGACCGTTACTTGTGAGATTTTCATTAGTTCATATATGCTTAATATATGGGGGGGCCAGCCAAGAAGACGTTATTGAACTTGCGTGTAAAGCTGAGACGGGAAAAAAATAACGAGAAATCCGGACTTATGGCGGGAACCGAAAACTTTCGTTTTTCATGCGCGAATCAAACGGGTAACGAAGAAATTTGAACAAAAAACGAATTTTTGAAGTTCTCTCGTCTATCTCTCTCTCATTCGTCTAATGTAAGTTTATAAGATAATAAGTAGTAAATATATATTATATATATTATACTATACGTATTATAATATATATATATATATATATACATATAGTATATTATAATATACATATCAGTGGATCATCACTATCCAGTGCATATCATCGATTACACTCAATTTATAACTTCAGAGGTAGAGGGGCATGGTGGCTGACCATGATATATTACTATAATATATTATGCTATATAAATAGTAATACGATAATATAAAATAATAAGTATAAATAATATATAGTACTATATTATATAGTACTGATAATAATTATATATATAAATAGATATATATACAGTTAATAATTATAAGTATAAAATAACTCAACTACATTAATATGATAGTTATATAAATAGTAGGTGAGGAGAATGATTTAATTGCTACCTCAGAAGAATTGAAACGTAGATTATAGAAGAGGTAATAGGATGACAGCGCAAATCATTTAAATAGTTCTTATTGGATCGGCGAGGCGAGTGTTGGTTCTGAAGTGTTCGACCTTAGACTAAAAGGTTTATCTTCAATAACTTTCTTTCAAATATAAAGGATGATATATATGAAGGAAATAATAAAATCATAATATAAGTAATTATAGAATTAATAATAATATATATATAAAAACATCTAATACATAAGTAATTTAGATTCGTATAATTAAAATAGTTTAATAGTACCTTAATAATAATGATATAGATAATAATAATATAAAATATGGAAATATAATAATAAGTACAATAATAATAATCAATAGATTAATAAATATATAATAAATTCAAATGAATATAATATATATAAAATAATAATAAATGAAGTAATAATAATAATATAATTAATAAAATAATACATTATTAAGTAATAATATATAAGTAATAGATAATAATATAAATGAATATTGCTAAATAATAAAATATCATAAAATCATCTATAGTAGTAGCGAATTAGTATTAGTGTAATAGTAGTATGTAGTAGTAGTAGTAGTAGTAGTAGCGAGTACAAGAGCAAATGGGTATGCAATAAATGAAAATATTATAACTAATAGTACCAATACGATTGAAATTGGCACACTTTTCGGATCTACTTGTTGATCTCCAAGAGTAAGATGCTGAAGAAGAAAAAAATTAAGTTTTAAAAATAAAATTAATATAAGCTAGATTTGGTTCGTTGTAGCATGTTATTTATTGGTTTTTAATAGTAGGTAAATTGAGAATAAGACAATCATGTAAGGCGTATGGACAAGATAAGGTTTAGAGATGGCTTGTAATTGTTTAATGTACAATAATTTTAAAATATTTTATTATCTCAATCTGTTGGTACTATATGAATAATAATTAATAAGTAATAATGTAATAATAATATAATATATTATAAGAATTAATATTAATATAATAAATAATAATAATAATATAATACATATATAATATTAATAATCAAAATATGATAATCATAGATAAGACATAAATGATATTAATCGAATATTTCATCGATTAATCGTTATGATAATTGGAGAGAACATATAAATAGATAATTAAATGAAAAAATAATAAATGATGAATAATGAAATAATTAATATAATATTAATGTAATTAAAATAATAATAAATATATAATAAGTTTGTTCTTTGTTATTGAACTGTACATTTCAGAAGTACGCAACAGTGGCAGAAAGATTTGTATGACAGGAGCAATGTTGTGGGCTAACTGACTACCCATGTACTTACATACTATTTAGAGTCGCTGCAATCGCGGAACCGCCTACAAATAGTTGCCTTGTAAGTCATAAGAACAATTATATTTTATAATTAACACTTGGGGTGTAGCACATGAGGTAGTGAATTTTAGTTTTGTAAGAAAGAAACTTCTAGGGTGTCTGGGTTTATTGATGGAATTAAACCAAGCATTCTGTTTTTGATTTTTAAATAAATATAAATCATATTTTTTTTGTTGAATTCGTATTGCATATATCAGTTGCTTCTGTAATATATCTTTTTTGAACTCTTTTTTTTTTTTTTTTATATTTAACTTTTATATTATTTTTTTTATGCTTTTTTCAATTAAAAATTAATTAGAATAGCAATAAATGGGAGCAATAGCTCAATACACATCCTAAGTTAATATAGTTTCAGTCATAAAGTATATGGCAGGTGAAAAAGTGTCTCGACTTCTACCAGTCAGAGCTCACATGCACAGATCTTGGAGCAATTTAGCATGTCCTGAAGTTTGAGCTAAAGAGTTCAGTCGAGAGTGATGAGGACGTCGCTGATACATACGAGTCAAAGGCAACCTCCTCAATATCCAGGAAGTAATCCCCTGAAAAATTCCTACAAAAGAACCAATGTCTAATCGTACTATATCACATGATAGAATAACGGAGAGTGACTCACACAGTGGTCGACGGCTTGCAAAGCATTGGAGAGAGCTAGTTCGAGTAGTTAGTATAGTAAGACAGTTCTGCGACATCTTTACAGCCCCCCGACGTCCCCCCAGGAATCAGAGCGTGAAGGCAGCTAGTGCCTACGTACTAGACAACTTTTATCAAAGGATAAAAAACTATTGTGGAATCACCCCAGTATCTGATACGATACTCCTTATAGTGCGAAAGCGGGCAGGAGCGGAGCCCTCTCAACATAGATCCAACCTCGTTCTTAGAATGTAAACTACGCACCAAACGGGGCTGGGAAGATAAAAGCATTTGATGCGGAAGAGAGCGGTAGTAACGCGTCTGCGGTGTCAAGTGAACAAACGGCGGCCGTATGACAGCATCGGTACACTGTTCTCATGGCGCGGGAAGTCTGGGCACGCAATCCAATATCGGCGATTATCTCCGCCAGTCGCGGAGGCTTGGTTACCCAGGGTCAAGGGCGAGCAAAAACCTCCCACGACACTCCTCTCAGGTCTTGATCAAGATCTTAATTAGCAACGGTAACATAAATAATCGGCCCTGTCTCAGCAGTAACGGGATCACCTCGCGCCCCAGAAAGAAGAAGATTATACCAGGGAATACTACTCACCCCAACACAAACACGGAAACGCGTCTAAAGTTATGTTTCTCAAGAACAGCAAGCATGATCCCACTACGATCCATACCTGGCAAAGTTCATGGCAACTTAGCGATGGTACCCGATAGCTGAGTATTGGAGCAACTTTAATACCAGAGGACAGATATCCGTGCTGAGGTCTTTCTTTTAAACGCCAGCAAGAGACTACTACGGTGATCCAGGAAAACATCAGCAAGTCTCTTCAATCTCAAGGTTATCCTCCTAGAATCATTTTGATTTCTTCGGCTTAGTGAGAGAGAAAACGATTGGAAAGCCATGCGCCGTCTATCAAATTGGATTGACATAATCGATCGATGACAGAGCTTACTAAGACCTAGAAGTGGAAGAGCAAACAAGTCAACCCAATAGACCTTATTGGATCCAAAATAAAATCTAACCAAGAGTTGGCGGCTTACGAACTGAGGTTGGAAAAAACATACACAGGACATTTTTAACCATAGCAAGTATATGAGAATTGTTTTTTTAAATACACAATACCTAATTCTTTTTTGACAGAGAAGAGATATGAGCCAGGTTAATGTATTAGGTGATCAGATGTTCCCACATTCGATGCATATTAAGTAACTATGGAATGAGGCAATAAATAAAACCATGTTCTTGTTATAGCGATACATAAGTGTGCCAAAGAAGAAAGGTGCCATTTTTAAGATTCTTTAACTCCTAGGTATTAGTTATATGTTTGTTTATTGAAGTATTTACATAAACTCAAAGTATAAAAAAGAGGGTACATTATGATATATAAACTCTATCTTGAAAAAAAGGTTAATACATTTATTTATGTGTTGTCTAATCCAAAAAATATGAGAATAAAAAAAAAAAAACAAAGATAAAAACGCAATATAAGAAAGTTTAATTCAAAGTATTAACCTAGCTATATTATATACGCATATGAATTCTTATTTACCTTTAATATTTTAATAGCTATAGATATATATAATATGATAGGATTTTTAAGTAATAATTAATATATATAATAATATATATACTATATAATATTATATATATAGAAAACTAGTATATATATTATATTGTTAAGTTCATATATATATACGTATCGAGAGCGATGAGATGAGAAGAGAGAAGAGACAGAGGAGTAAGAAGAGAAGAGATAGAGAGATGAGAGAGAGAGAGAAGAGAGAATGAGTAGAGAGAGAGAGAGAGAGAGAGAGAGAGAAGAGTGAGAGAGAGAGGAGAGAGCGAAGAGAGAATTTTGTTCACTTATGTAAGTCGAAATCTGGAAATTATTATTAAGATTTTATACAAAAAAAAACTATTTCCTCTGCCTTTTAAAAAACTGGTTCCGATCCTATTGTCTAATGTGTGTCAAGAAGTCCAAATTTGAAAAAGGTCCCTTTCAACATTAACAGCGTTTGAATGAAGTTGGCTGGACAATACTATGCTATATTTATTTATCTATCAATTCTCATCCGAATTTAATTCTTTAGAGAATCCTGTCAACATGAAAGGATCACTTGCTAGGACCGGAAAGAGAACTTCATCGAAATGAGGTAACGTTTGTTGAAATTGGAGTAATTTGCCTCTTAATTTTTATCCAACAGAGTAAATTTACTGCTTTTTGAATACTCACCTCATAGATGATACTGGTTGTTGATATCTTGGGGTTAAATATATCCAATTAAGTGCTTCTGTTACTGCCTATGAGTACTTACTTTTTTTTAAATTCTTTGTAAATTATGTCTTGTGGATGTGTTGGAGTTTTAGGCAGTTCTAGCTCCATATTTCCATATTTTCAGAAATAAATAAAACCAATCATCACGTTGTTTAAAGTCATTGCCTTCCTGCTCTGGTTGATTGTCGACGCATAACAACACTCCA
>JABUQX010014938.1:0-5000 GCA_015478945.1 Trachelipus rathkii
ATGTTAGCCTGTAATGCTGCCCATTGTCAATAACAGTATCATTGCAAGCGAAGTGAGTCACTCGACCTTTCTCATATTTATGAGATCGTATCTGACCTGTCAAATGTTCAGTCCATAGTCTTATTTCAAATCTTCTTTATGTGAACATCTATTTTCCTTCCACTTTTCACCGAAGGCTTGATCAGATTCTTTGCTATAGTATATATATATATATACTAATATATTATATATATATATATATATTATATATATATATATATATAATATTATATATATATATATTATATATATATATATATATATATATATATTATAATTATATATATATATATATATATATATATATTATAATATATTATTAGTACTAATTCTGCTTTTTTAAGCAAATACAGCATATTTTTAAGTCAATTTTTTTTTTTTCAGAAACTTGATATTGTATATAATTTGTCAATAGAATCAATTGAAGGAAGTAATAATAATTTGAATTAATATATGACATATAAATATAAAATGTCTGAAACAAGAAAACAAAATACAGTTTGGTTAATCAGAATCATGAATTATAAATTGGATGGAAATCAACTTCCCCTTATTCGACAAGTCGTGTCTTGATTGTTCTACTCGATTAAAAAAGAGAAGAAAACAATTGCAGAGGCAGCATCAATTACTGCTGATGAAACTTTAGTTCTATGGGAAAAAGCCAATATACCAACCACCCAAAAGCCCAATATTGTTGCAAAGCTTAAGAAAGTATATGATGAATATGTTCGCTTGGGGAAAAATAAGTTCTGGAAAAGCAATACACAGGTACAAAACAAAAACATTTGAAGAAAAATTGAATACCCTTTTTGACATATCCCATGCAAATGTTGAAAGCATGAGACAAATAGATGCTGACAGAAAATTCCTCAAGGACCAGTCTGGTGAACGAAATATGTACATGGTTGGTATAGATAAAATGTTTGCTGAAAAAGCAAAGAGAAAAATGAAAAGGATTGAACAAGAAGAAAAGCGCCGTAAAAAGGAGCATGACTCAAGAGAAACTGCGAAGGTCATATCAGATAAAGAAGTTTCAGGCAGTGATTCAGTCACTTTCAAGTGGAAATAATGAAGATATCAGCTTCAACAAATATCAAGAGCAAACATATCCAAACAACTCATTACACCATTTATTTCCACGTCATTGAAGAACAAAGATGTCAGTTTATAGAAAATGAAGTTAATAAAAGATCCTACATTATGTTCTGCACTAGATCGTGTCAATGTATATCCTCAAGAAAATCTATGCATATTATTGCAGGATATTTTTAGGCTTTCACAGATCCCTCGTGATAAACCTACAAGATACTAGCAGGACATCAATGAAAATTCCGAGTCGCTCATACTGTTGAAACTATTATATATTTTATTGATTTACGCTTAATTGTGCTGAGTGTGTCTTGGAGCGATAATTCAGAAGGTCTCAATCTAAAAATAAAGCGTGAACGGTTGAGACTACAGGTAATAAAAACAACAGAGGCAAACAGTTAGCAGATGTGGTAGAAGTCGTGTTGCCACTTCTATAGGTAAGGGCTGAATGTGTGGTCGAGGATTAAAAAAGGATCCTCAGTACACGCAGAAGGTTTTGGCATACCGCTGATTGGCTCTCTGAGAAGTGTGGGGCAGATTGCACGAAATTTTTTGGGCTTGAGTTATATTCACCAACGTAGTTTCATAATCCCAAGTTGTTTCTTCAGAGATCGGCGGCTGACATGGGATTTAAGTGTATAAGTCTGCCCATGGTTGGCTGGACGGGAGGTAATGGAAATATCTTTTCGAAAATTCAAGGAGAAGATGGCGCGTGACGTGAGCCTGGCTTTTCCGGATTACTCCCCAGGAGCTAAGAAACTAGAGTTGTCAATGGATGCTTTGGGCACGGGCGCGGGGCCTTGCCTGACTCAGAGGCAGCAAGGGGAGGAACGGTTGATAGTGTTTTCGTCTATGACCTTTTCGACGGCGCAACCGGGTTATTCTACCAACGAGCGTGAGTTGGCTGGACTGCGATGGGGGTCAAGAACTTGAGAGCATTCCTATATGGTCGCCAGTTTATCATTTTTACTGACCACCGCCCATTATTGTACCTCCACGCTATGAAAATGAGTGACAGCCGGTTGGCAAGGACTCTGGATGACTTGGCCGAATTTGATTTCGAAATCAGATATCGACCTGGAAGAGAAAACATATTGGCAGACGCACTTTCTAGGGTTCCCGCACAATTGCCTGTTGAGGAGGAGCCCGCGGAGGACGAACTACCCAAATGATTGGAGCTGATGTAAAAGTGGATCTGCAGAGGATTCCCTGTTTAAAAGCTTGTTGATTGTGTCAGGGAAAGGGTATAAACAACAGGGAATGTTGCAGCAAAAGCTTGTTCAGCAAAGATGGATGCACCTAGCGTTACTGGGATTGCCTTCGGGCGGTAAGAAGACACACACTTCACGGCAATGATGCAAAAGGGGACCTTCCCTATCATGGATGTATTGCTCGCCGCGAGTGACACGCACAAAAACTGCATTTCACCATAATGGTGGTAATGCACCCATCGTGTATGTGATGCACTCTTCCATTTGGAAAGAAAGTATTCCAAACATGTTGCACACTTCCTGGCCCAAGCAAAGGTAGAGCTTGGGATTCAAGAAGGCACGTATTTTTAGACTAAAAGCAATTCTGGTTTGCCAGGTACTGTGGAAATGGCAGGAAAGCGACATGAAAGTTAAGTAGAGTACGCAGGATGAAGGATGGGAACCAGCTGGTCGCATGTCATCCAGTCATTTTGAGCTCAGGAGGCGATTTGTTGGGCATAGTGTGAAGAGGAGAACTAGAGATACGCACTGTCCGCTTAGAGGAAGGTTGTAGGAGTTCAGGCGTTACTGGCAGCACTTGAAGGTTGAGGGTCGTATGCTGTTCTATCAGCAAGAAAATGGGGCATTGACTCCTGGCAGTGGTCCCTTTATATTCCCGTCCACTTCAGTGTTATTCACAAATGGCCCACGCTGGAAAACGTGCTTGGGTTCATGCTTGATGAGACAGTACGCTTGGCATCCCTCCACGTAATGGAAGGATGTATGCACATTATGCCCCAAGAGTGCCAAAAAGTTCAAGATCAGCCATCAGAACATGATGCCGTTAGACTGACTGTTGGCTTCGCCCTTTGAGTTGGTGGTTCTCTGACTACAGCCCAAGGAACATTGGTTAATTGATGGTCGGGACCATTATAGTGTAGCGGGTGTTGGCGCAGTCCCATTCGCGATAAAAGTGCCCAAACCGTTGTTATCGTGAACGGGACATCCTCCCATCTTTGTTGGGTGCTGCTGAAAGGATCCTTATGGATAATGTCGGTTCAGGCTACTTCGAGTTTGAGAATGCTCAGCGCTTATAACATCACGCATCGCAGCCCGCCAGTTCGTCAGATCACGCTATTGGAACGCAAGCCAATAGAACAATGGGGGAGGTTTAATGTTTGTGGATAATTGAAGAATGGGACACTTTTGACTAAGCGCACTGGTCACTTACAACTCGACCATGCATAGCCAAACAGGGAAGACCCTATCAGCACGATTGTTGGAGGAAAACCATAATCAGTGTTACCCATTCCACTGCAAGAGAGAGAAAAATACAAGGCAAGCATCCAAATTTTTGTCTTTCCAGAGGATCAACTTGTCCCCTACATAAAAAGGCCAGGATTAAAGGTATAGTTGGTTCAAAATTAAAGGTAAAAATACGCCGGCCTTTATGTCCGGAAGGTAAGTGAGAATGGGGTCACATCAGATCGCGGGATCAAGGGCTGAAGGTGTTGCGGTTCAAAGGGTTCATCACCCAAACCTGATTGAAAGTCCCTAAGTACCTAAGGGATTACTATTCCTTTGAGGAGAGGGTTGACAATGCTCGTGATTCGTATGATGAGGAGGGGTTGATGCTTCCTGCTGGATCAGAGATAGCATCTGACAGTGAATCAAGTTTCTCAGTTTTTTTCTGGTCCGCAGCGAGTGTTGCCCCAGGGCGGTTATTGTGTTCCTAGTAGAGAAGATGATCAGGGTAGTTACCTTGTTTCAAGTGAAGAAAGAGATCAGGGTGGTAGTAGTGTCCTTAGCGATGTTGGGGACCATCATGATGATTGGTTTTCAAGGTGAGCTTCGAAATGAAGCAGCTGTCGCATCCCTGAGGGAGTTGTCAGTTTGAATGGTTGTGCTATTAGAGGTGCTGGATAAAGGAAGGAGCCCCCTCTGCCAAGGGAGTGGAAATGCATTCCGAAATTTAGGAAGGGTGGCAGAGGAGCTGGGAGGAAGAGTTCAGGATTTGATTGGTTCTCGGGTCCAGCAAGCAGTGAGTTTTGTGTGGGGAGACCTGTTTCAGGTGTTGATTGACGGAGGTGATCGCACTTCAGATTCAATTTTGGGCAGTGTGTGCCTAATCTGTCATGACCAATTGATCAGCCATGGTGCAAGGAGGAATGTGGCAACTCAAGTAGAGATCCTGGATGACGAATTGTTCGGTCATGACCTCAATGGAAACGTTATATATCTGTATATGTAAATAAATAAGAAAAAAAAATTTGTTAACAAATTTCTCTCCTACACTGCTGAAATAGGGACTTGGTAAGCCTTAAGTTTGGATTGCAAAGGAAGAGGTCCTGGGAATTGGTAAGTATTGCTGGTCATATGTGTCATAATTGATCATATTTTACCATGGTGGTTTCCTTGTGAATTCAATATAGGTTATTTCCAACAGGTGTTGTAAGTTCCACTATACAGAGAGTTTGAGGTGACAGATTATACGCCAATCAAATCAATTAAAAGAAGAACTCTCGACATCCCAATTCCAAATATCTAGGAAAAGTGTGAGAGTCTTTTTGAGAAGAAGAGTTCCTGTATTAAAAGGTGAGATTTTTTTTCTCTCGTTAAAACCCTTTAACACTATCACTAATTTTGCCAGAGCTGTAGTGTAATTGGTTGGTGGATTTGGGA